>CABFPE010000846.1:50428-62597 GCA_900660155.1 Hofstenia miamia | reverse complement strand
TCTACAGTTTCCTCCACACTTAGCAGCCCTTTCCATTCTGTATGCCTTGCCATGTACAGCCTATCTACATCCCCATTTAAGTTGAATGCTCTCTCTGCTGCTAGTATCTTCCTGGTTTCCCTGTCGAATTCCCTCAGTTCATTCTTGTTCCACCTAACTATTCCTCCGGAATATCTCAAAACTGGTATGGCCCATGTATTAATTGCCTTTATACTATTCTGCCATTTAAATGCTGACTTCTGTAGTACTTTCCTTACTCTCCTCTTGTATTCTTTCTTAACCTCCTCTTCATTTCCTCATGATCTGTTCTATCTTTCTCTATCACACCTAAGTACTTGTACCCCTCTTTGACTTCCTCAATCTTATCCCCACTGCTCGTCCTCAAACCATCTCCATCTACGCACTTGCCTCTGGTCATTGTCACTGTCACACACTTTCCGAATCCAAATTCCAACCCAGAATCTTTGCTTACCTTCTCCAATGTCTCCACTTGCTTCTGCAACATCTTCCTTGAAATAGCATACATCTTCAGGTCGTCCATGTACCACAGGTGACTCACTGCTCTACGATTCTTCTCCAACTTATAACCTATGCCTGTCTCCTTTAACTTTTCTGTGATAGGGATTAAGATTTAAGTCTCAACATACGGAATGCCCCAAACTTATCATCTTTTAAAAAACTTTTAAATAAAAAGGTTCTTAAACACCAAAATGACCTAGGTTACTAAAAAACAATGACTGCATGGAGAAAACTTAATGTAAATTAGTATTTTAACTTGTTACTTGTGTGTGATTTTTAAAATTCTTTTATATATGTGTTGTAGCTTAGTTTATTTTAATTTGTACTTGTCTATCTGTAAATATTAACTTGTAAATGTATATATGTATATATCTATATGCCTCTATATACAATTTCTGTAAATATGTACAGATGTCGTTTTAAAAAATGGACAATAAAGCTATTTAAGAGTTATTATTATTAACTGCTCAGAGTCTGTTCACTTCTTGATATTTATAGAAAAGAGAATATGCAACTGTTTCTCATATCTATGAGGGGTGATTAAGCAGATTTGCAGTTGTGTGTTGTAGAATTTTAAATTCTGTTGTGTACACAACACATGCTGTATGCGCGATAAAATTCAGCATCTTAAAATTTACAGCTTTGCATTTAGTTTGCACAAACCAAACTACAAATATAATTTCACACACTGATGCAGTTTCAGATATGCAATGAAAAAGCTTAGCACTTTTTAGATATATATTTTTATGCCTAAATACCAAATTAATCATTAAAAGACCTTTCAAGAATATGGGATTAAATAAGTAATATAATTTTAAGCTTAGTTTAATAGAACTACATGCCCTATGTAAATGTATTGAAAAGAATTGCATTTCAGTTCCATTTGCAATTTGTTAAGAGGACTACAAATTTACTCAGACCATCAAAATCTTATTCAAAAGTCGTAAATATCGGGCAAATATCAATGTTTCAAATATATATTATTGGAATTAATAGTTTCCTTTAAGCATGAGGTTGCTTCTAAAATATATTATTTAATATATTTAAAAAATTGACATTTCAATTCCCCCACGTGCTGCTTTCCTAAATTTAAAAAGAAATAGTTAAATGGACATCACAACAGCACAGTATTAGTAAGCCATTTGGCCCTCCCTTTTTCTTGAGCTTTGCACTAATTTAGCAAATTTCTAGTTGGGGCGGAAGAGAATGATAACTGTTTTCATTAAATTGTACTTGATCAAATGTTGTTGCGGAGTAAAGTTTTCTAAATGAGATTGTATGAGAACAAATGGTTTCATAGTTGTGAAAGCTTGAACTATATCAGGCTAATAGTGAACTAATACATGTACAGAAATAGAACAAAATCATATTCTCCACCATCATACATTTCAAATTTTGCGAAATTCTGCTCGATGGTATTTTTTGCTATATATATATATATATATATATATATCTACTAATAACAATATATTATGTAGTGCAAGCCATTTAAAAAGCATTTATTGTTTTTTGGTATATGTAAGCTCCCGCAGAACAAGATTCTGCCTTAAAGTTGTAATGTATGCCTTTTTGCGGTCTAATAAAAAATGTACAATACGTATATTTATACATATTATATTATCTATAATAGATTACATATATAATGCCTATTTATTATATATATATATATACAACCCGTGTTATCTAAAAAGTGTTCTTTGATACAAAGCGGATTTTTTTACTTTGTTAACAATTAAAGAAGAATTTTACGAAATTGAACACATTTTAACATGCTTGTATAGTTTTCAAACAATTCTATATAATGCAACAATAACTAAAATATTCGGTGTGATTTAGCCATGCAATGCATTCTACGCGTGTCTCTTAATGTCGCATTACATACCTATATAGATATAATAATAATCCTTAATGCACAAGTGATTAATTTATCGAGTTTCAATTAAGTGCAATGCCTTATCATAGAACACGGAGGGTTGTGATGCAAAGAACCCAAATGAATCCCAATAAAAGCATAAACATTAGGCGATCAATTGTTAAGCATAGAATTTGCCACTGAGTGTGAACCACATTTGGCGGATCTTCATTTGAGTTTTCACCTAATTGTTTTCTTGCTAGAAGCCAATATGATATCTTATTGCACACGTATATTTGTATAAAACTATTTGGTTGGGTTTTATGGTCGTAGAAATAAACCGCTAATAAAATTGAGTTTACTATTGTTGATAATGCAGAAATCAATGCTGCAAACAAAAAGTTGTATCCCAGCAAAGGATAACTTGTTGAACTAGCTGGGATAATTGAACCCATTAGAAGGAAGTTGACCATATATGATAAATTGATTGTAATAGCCAATGAGGCCCTTTCCCCTGTCTCAGGCGGTAGCAGGTAAACCAAAGGAGTTAAACAACTAATTATTAAAAACGGAGCAATGAACGTATAGATTTGAAACATGGGATCTCTTTTCAAATATACAGAGTATTGAATGTCCTTCCAAAAACTATTATTGGAGCTAGAAATTTCATCTTCAGAACATGATCTTATATAATCGCCTAAGCATCTAGTTGAAATGTTGAAGTCTACGAGTTCCCACTGCGCATTGTTGATGTATTCATTCGAACGTAGTCCACCATAATAACCAATTAATCCATAGCTTGATTCTTGCCTTTTTATCATATTACCAACGTTTATATAGCAAGTCTGTACGTCAAATGGGTATTCTGTCATATCATACGCACAGTTTGTAGTGATTGTCATAATCTTTGTAGTCGCCACAGTTCCATTGCTACCAACAATTATCTTTGAGAAGCTCAAATTCTCAATACTAACTAGATTTGTTATAGTAATATCAGGCTCCCATATCTCACCATGCTTCATTTCTGCAAAGCATGCATTAAAATCACTGACATTCCAGGATAAATTTTCAACGAAAAATGTCATCATGTAAAACACATTGGCAGTAAATGTCCCTTCCTTTTCATTTACAGAGAGTATGTTGCGCAATCCCATTGTAACGGAAATCTGGCTATCAATTAGTTTGGGAATGTATTTTGGAGAAAGCTGCTCCGAGATAAGTTTTTGGATTTCATCTGAAGCTAATGAATATCTTGATAACAGACAACAGACAGGGAAAAGAATGGAGAACATTAAGCACTGGACTGCGCAAAATAGTACTTAGTTTAACAATGGATTATTTCACCTCAGTTCTTGAATTTGATTGGCTAATTCAAGTAAATCTAAATTCTTTAGTCACTCTCAAGGACGTGGTAGCAAAACATTTACATCAGTTAATATATTAATAAGTTACGTGTGAATTTGTGTAGCACATCAAACAATATGAATTAACTGGCAAAGTAATAAACAGACTGCATCTATATGTCAAACAAGTCTGCTCCTCAAGTCGAAGAGTACTTTACACTAGAAACGCCGAGGGGTCAAATTTGACCGTTAGTTTACTTCAGGACTTAAAGAATAATATTATTATTGGAGGAGCTGAGCTGAAGTCATTCCTATACAAAGCTTATCTTTCTCAAATTTGAAAAGATTTAACGCAAAAAGAAGTGCCACTTGGGACAATTATTAGGGGCTTGAGCCCTGCCAGCCACCCCTACTCCTTAGCCTCTGGACAACATTCAGCCCTAATAAAATTTTAAGCATTAATTCAAATACCTTGAAATTTTACGACTTTTCCTTATTTACTCTAAGCATTATTTGGCCACAATGAAAATCATGCAAACATAAGGATAACTTAGAACATTTCTACAACTTCTAAAACAGCCTTTGAGGTCATACTCTTAATCATTGAAGTTGATTAAGTATTTTGAGTGTTCAACACCATAAAAAATGATGAATCTTAATGAGCTTTGTGCGTAGGAATAATAAACAATGCTTCAATGCGATTCCATTAGACGTCAGTCATTAATATTCCTTTATAATATTTTGTGTCCCAAAGTTCTGGTATTCTAATTCCTTCTCGTTATTTATGTATTGAACTTCATGAATGCTTGCAATTTGGTTATACATGTGCTATGCGTAACTTCTAGAAAAAATATTGTTTTTCAAATATCTTCAGCACTTCAATCACAACCTCTAAAATTTTGCAAGCGGCCACAATGATTTTTGGGGGAAGAAGAATAAGAGTCTTTTACCCAGATAACAATTTTGGTTGATTTTACGTTGTTTGTAGTTGTTTCATACTTTTGGTTGTTGCAGCAACCACTAACATCATAATAACAACTTTAGTAAAAAATAATCATTAAGCAGATGCTTGCAAATAAAACTCATTTTGTTATTTTTATTACTAGATCCTTTTATAAAAAAAGGATTTGCAAAACCTTTTTTGAAATTTTTAATTTGCGAAAAATTATAATATACCAGATAAGTAAATTTTCAAAATAATTTATTCATGAATATTGACTGTTAAATAACATAAGTTACAATTGAGCTGAAGAGATTTTTTACGACTTAAGAAAGTACTATTTCAAAATTGTGCTAAATTTTAGATTTTTATATTTTTGTTAAATTTGGCAGATTTTTATGCTCATTGTTATCATTTATATACAAGACATTCATTTAAGTCTTTAACAAAAGATAGTGGTCTGTCCTTTGTTGGGCTTGTGTTTGTTTAAATGCAATGTTTGAAAAGTGTAGCAATATAAAATTTTATTTTGCATATATAAAAGTAATGCTAAAACAATCATGTGACAACATAAAACAACGTTGTTACAACCTCAAAATGTTGCTGTTTCATTCATAAAAAACAACCAAAAAGCAACCTAATGTGACGTTGTTGAAGCAACGTTGTTTCGACCAATGTAATGGTACCATTTCGACGTTAAGACAACGTTGTTTTTGACAAATAAAACAACCACATAACAACCCAAAACAACGTTGTTTAGCCCTTAAATTGTTATCTGGGTAGTGATGGAATGGGAATTAATAGTGGTAAAAACTCTGAAGCTTGTCTTGAACAAAAGTAAGAGGTGGTAGCTCCTGTTGAAAACGAATGAACGAGAGTTCTACCCTCTCAAAAAGTTCGGATATCCAATGCATATTATGCACTCACAACTTTTTCTAAGTAAGACTTACAGTTGTGCACGAATTTTAATATCATAGGATATTGAAGCGTCGTCTTTTTTGTCAATCAAACGATGTTAACACTAATTCTTCAATACACCGCTAAGCAGAAAAACGAGACCCAAATATCTCTATGAAATAGCTGATGGATTCTATTGGATCTTGCTTAGAATACCAAATATAAAATGAACATTGAGCAAAAGAAAATTCTGGCACAACTCAACTAACGTAGTATTCAACAGTAAGTGTGCATAAAATCTGTGAAAAAAGGCTTCAAAATAACTGCTGACAACTTTCTCGTAAAGTCAACGCTGACATTTGAATTTTGGGGGCTAGAGCATTTGTAATAACCCGCACATATAAAATACCAGGAATGAGAAACAACATTATATATATATATATATCTTTCTTTTATATATATATATATATATATATATATATATATAATACAGCTGTGGCAGCATATTTTGAAAAGATTTTTATATTTTGTTAAACTTTGAAGAAAAACGAGGTAAGCAAGCATTATATGTATCGAACTACTACAAAACAATCCACAATATCACAATGTGCCACTAATATCTAGTTGCTCGGCCTTTGACTGCAATAAACGCCTCCAGGCTACGGCGCATGAATCAGATAATGTCTGACAAATAGTCCACTAAAATCTCCTGACACCATGTTTGATGTATTTGGGGTTTTCAATAAGATTCAAGTCGGGAGATTGTCCCGGTCATGGCCCAATGACTTCAATCCCTTCAACAAGTTTTGGAAGTGAATCAAGAAAGTCGACCAAACAATAACTAAATTCTTTTACTTCATGGGAGCTTGCAATGCACCTCTTAAAACAATACGCAATGCTTTTCAGTTTCCTTTTGACCCACAAAATAATTCTATGGTTACATAATGGTTATTTTTTGCCTTTCAATAAATTTAACTTGAAATTCGATTTTTTCTAAAAATTTAATGAAATTAACTATAACACTTTCTATTTTTCAATAATGATACCATAATAATATTTGAAATAAAAATTTGTAGATCAATTCCTGCATTGTCTATTCAAGCTAACATCAAAACTAGAAATACGTACACATTTTTTATTGTTTACATCATCACAAAAAGTGAAACTTACAATGCTAGAAGTCCCAAAAAAGGGAATGCCACGAGTTTAATAAGATAAATAGAAAATGTTTTGGATTAACATTTGGATAGGACTGTTGCTATCAAATTATTTTAACTGTTGTCTATTGAAGACTCCACATTTAAAGATGAGAAACAATAACTAAATTTTTCGGTAATGTATAATAGTAATGAAATACTAATAAAAAAAAATTGCTTATAAAATTTGATATCAAACAACCAATTGGTATGACAAACACGAGTATGAGCAAATAGGCCACTATGGTTTGGGAAAACATGAATAACGTTTTCAGTCTGTGCTCCTCTCCAATTATTAGTATGTAAAGACCAGCAAATCATGACAGGCACATTGTGGATCTTAAATGCATTAGTTCTTAATCAACATGAATAGTAAAAATACCTTCCACGAGAAGTCAGAACATCACATACAGTGGATGAGATACATAAGCTGAATACAAAACGTGGAAGAAAATCAAGAAAGTAACCCGATTCAACAATAATCTTAAAAAATGCAAGACTTTCCGTTGTCATCTTCATCCCGGTGCAAAGGCATTAACATCTATCAGTTCTTCAGAACATAATTCAGCCTTACTAGTTTCAATGTCTAGATTGACTAGTTTTGGCATGCTATTTGAAAAAATATTCATATTAATATGGCGATGCATCTGTGGAACAATATTCCAAAGTCTATTAAGCAAATTTGTAATTATAAGAAACTTATTTCTGTAATATAATTTTTTATGATCATCCAATTTACTTCCAGATATATTATCTGAACAAAATTGAAGGAATTCAAATTTTATAAACAGGATTTTTGATTATTTTTTGGCTTTTTATTCAGGTTGGAATTATATTTTTTCTTCCAAAATGAGCAAACTCTACAGTTTGCAATATTTTTCAATATTGATTATAATATTCAACAGGATAATTTTCGATAAATTTGTACGAATTCCTTATTGTTTGCGCCATCATCAACAGTGAAATTGACAATGTTAAAATTTCCAAAAAAGCCAATGGCATGAGTTTAATAAGGAAGAGTAAATGTTTTTGACTAACATTTGTATAGGACTCCAATTATTTAGCTAAATTTTGAATATTTTTTGACATTCTCCAGAACTAAGAAATACATCGACTCCACACATTTATAATCATTGTAAGGTACGTCTTTGGTTTGTTTTTAGTAAATTAGACAAATGAATGAATTCAAACCAATGGTTCTTTGAATGCACATTATAATACCGTAAAGATTAATAATATAATTTCATTAAAATCTCAATTGTATTTGGTGCGAGGTTATAAATTTAAAAATTCAATTATATTTGAATTCTGAAAGAAATTTAACAACAATATCAATGGAAGGTGGCTGCTACAAATGTAAAACGTATATTGTAATATAAATTATTTTTTAACGAAACCTATTTTCAGCTATATAAACAAATCCTAATACAAGGCTTATGAAAAACGACTTTACCTTAAAGAAGAAACCTTGTTTACAAAACCAAATTTGTATTGCTTAGATATATATATATATATATATATATATATAATATTTCTATTTTTAAAGTTGGGAAGATTTTATGTTATTTAAGTATGTTAAAGCTATCTTTTTCAAGAGTATTACAATACTTCTCAAATTGTACTATATACTAATTAAATGTGGGAACATAACAAGAGTCTACACCGGCCAACCCTTGGTATTTTTCAAGAACGTCAATGTTTTTTAAATTCCATCGCATGACACTTTAGCAGATTCTCCATCAACAAAGTTCTGTAATATACATCCTCCTTTAGTATTTTAATGTTTTTTATTATTTTTTTCTTTGAAGTTTTATGTTATGTTACTTAGTGTTATTTATGGTGATTTTACACGTCTGATATGAAGTTCAGCCCGATCTAAAAATGTGAAATCATCATTCATTTGATATAAATTGGTACATATAAGATAAAGACAGGATGCTAATATTAGACGTCTATAAAAACATTTTCAATCATATAAATTGCAAAAAAGACAGAGTACCAATATAAATGTGGGTATATAGACACATAAATGTGAAAGAGTAAGTAAGATATTGTATAACTAGGAATTTCGCGAGATCTCTAAAATTTGAGTTAATTTGTAAATTGCTATTTCATTTATAAACTTCATAAAACAACTAAGTTTGAAGAGTTGGGGTTAGGGTTATTATTTTTCCAATAAATGCATGAATTATCTAGGTATTTTAATGTTTTTATAAAATTAGATAAGTGAAATACTAACTTCACAAATTCTCTGAATTTTAGAGAGTTAATAAAATTCCTAATTTCACAATCGTACTGTAACACACACACACATATATATATATACACACGTAATATATATATATATATATATATATATATACATAATAGTTCCCCTCCTCATAGAAAAAGCTGGGTGCGCCCCTGGATCTAATATAAGCAAATCATAACAGTCATAAGAATTTTTTTAATTTTGAGGACTAATATGTGTTAGCAGAATGATAGGGTGTATCGCCTCCGTAGCCTCATTGCATTATTCTAGGAGAAGCATGAACTAAAAAAGTGTTATGCAGTAGACTGCATTAATTGTTCTTTAAGTAGGTATCACTCCAGGTCAATAAAAGAAAATAGCACCAAAAAACACTCGCCTTCTCAAAACAGAGAATGCTGTTTGATGTAGCCATGTTTCACTTTGGAGTTCTAAACTAAATGTATAGGTTTGGCTAAAACCTAACAAAACCTTAAACTTCAACGGTGTCTAAAAACATTGAAGTAATAACATAGGGGAATACGAATAATAGAACAGTATACCGATATTTGCATGCTTGTTATTGCGTGGGGTTTTTCACACAATAACCAAAACAACTCAACAGCAAAAGACAGTTGTCCCGCAACAGTCTCTGCACAACCTAACAGAGTTATAAATGTATTCGTTAGATGTTCACTAAAAGAAAGGTTAGGGGATGCCAATGCGTAGATCTGCATCCTACACCAAGTATTTTTAAACAACAAAATATAGCTGTTCATAGGAGTCCTGCAAGACTGGGACTAAAAAGCAAAGCACGGCATGGAACCAGGGTGAAATTGATTTAATATTTGCTTGAAAACTCAAGTGCTTCGTAAATGCTCTTATGAGAAAGCAGAGATGGAACCGGCTACCGGCCGGCCGAGCCCTGTTGGACCGGCAATTTACCGGCCTGCAGCCACTTTTAAATTTCATGAAAGGCCGGTAAAATTACCGGCCAAAATTATAAAAAATATTCTTGTTTTATCTTATTATAAACAGGGAATACTTTGCTTAGTTTGGGAGGAATTTCTATCTAAAGTTCGAAAAAAAATTTATAGTATGAGCAATTTACAGTTTTGCAATTCGAATAATAATTACATTTATATTCTGGAATCTCTCCTAAATTTTGTTACAAACGGAGTTGTTCTGCTTTTTGATAAGGTAATTTTAATTCAGTTTTCTATGGACTTACTAATAACATTAAAAGAACCTGCTTATAATACTGAACATATAATGTATAAGATTTACGCTTGAAATTTGGGAGACCTCTTTCAAATAAAGCAACTAGAGCCCTTGTATTTTAATAATAATGGAAGGGGACGCTCAGAATAAATTTGAAGGATGCAGAAAGACATTCAGATACAAATATCAATTGACACATCTTACTAAACCAGCATTTATATTTAGTTTTAGCGAAATACTACTTAAAATATATTTGTGTACTTATAAGTTATTCAATGCTAAGCGGGGTCAAATGCTACACCAATGTTTTATATATTTTAACTATCATGCAAATTAAACTAACTACCTGATTTAACGTCTTTATTTTTACACATTTTTGTTTGGAATAGTAATAAAATATAATGCTGTGCAAAAGATGAGACTGAATTTTTTAAGTTGTATGAAGACCTCAAAGGTTGTTTTAAAAGCGATAAAAATATCAAATGGGTAAACTAGACTAAAATAAAAAAATTGAAAAATTAGTAAGTTTTGCCCCCTCAATACTGAGTTGGCTCCGTTGTCTCTGATGCCATGGAACATACTTTGACGTTTTTATAGTACCCATCATTCGGCAACAGGTTGAAGGTGTGTCAAGTAGTTTATATAGCTGGTATAACTTAGTTTTGTCTTGTAATTGCATACAGAACATTCACAATGTTGTTTTGGACCTGGGTTCCCTGCTAGGGTTGGTCCGAATTTTGAATTACCGAATATAGCTAATGTATAAACCAGTGTGAAGATACTCATTTGGAAAAATAACTTTGTATAATTGAAGAAGTACTTTCAATAAGAAAAGGCCGAGTGGGAACCATCTTGTTTATACGTATATACCCAGTTTTGGCTACCCGCTGTCGCGTATATGGGTTAGCTTTAGTGTTGTGTGGATAAGGTATTTCTGATATCTGTATCCGAAAAAACTTATATGTACCCCTAAAAGTCTTATTCGTACCCGCACCAATACCCGTGGGTTCAACTTATAATAACTAATGTGCAACATTTATATTTTAACAACGTATTGAAGCGTTCATGAAAAAATGTTATAATAATAAAAAAACCGCTTCAGATCATGTTACGAAGTGCGAAATGTCATAACATTGTCCTTCTGCATTTTACCCTGGCTAGCCTTTCCATTCTACATCATGTATATATGAAATGAGTTTATTCAAAACAAATATATATGAAATTTTGAAAATGAGCATATAATGATGAACTTGAAGTCTGTACGAATAAACTGCTAATTTTGAAATTATTCTGTAATTATGTTGATAGTTGAACGATAATATATTCACATGAGAGAAATTTTTCTTACACTGATATAGATATAATAATAACTTCAAACAATTGATAAAATCCGTAAGTTGATGAAAGTAATTGTGTAACAAATTCATAAAAAATGTTTTGTATGAGTTATTTTTCTCTAAATATGTTTCTAGTTCGCACTCATATTAATAACTCATTCGATTATACTTCCTTTATTTACGTGGCATGATAGGAACAATGCTTTTGCTAATATATTAATATATTTGAAAACAAAAACGATAAAATGGACATTTCTTCCTGCAAAGACTAAAATGGTAAATTTTGCGAATCTAGATTTTCATGTCCTACACAACATATTGCATTGTACAGACACAACAAAGTTGAAATTCCTACACAAACACAACAAAACGTGTTGTGTTGTGGATATTTGGCGTATTCACCAATTGCTGTGAAAATGAAAAAGAGATATATTCATGTTGTAACAAATTAATTTGTCTTACATTTAGTATTTTGGAAAACCCTGATTCCGTCATTATAAATTACTAAGTCTGTTCTTCTGTGTAAATATTGAGAATTTTTTTAAATGTCTCTGGTTTTTAGCACTTTCTTTCAAATACCCAGCTATTTCCTAGTTGTTTATTTAATTAGGATTTAAGGACCACATTCAAGTAGTGA
>CABFPE010000846.1:22941-44630 GCA_900660155.1 Hofstenia miamia | reverse complement strand
AATTGGAACCCTACAAATAGATGTTTCGTGTTTAGTAAATTAATCAATTTTTGCGTTTCAAACAATAGTAAGTTAACTAGTTTGGTATTAATAAAAAACAATATATAACACATAAAAAAATTTTCAAAGAAAAATCATAATTGTGAGATAACAAAAAGGGTTACTTGTGGTTCATACATCTGTTAGCAGTAAGAAGAAATTGTTCTACAAAATCAAAAGTTAAATATTGCCACTAATCATAATTGCTAATGGCAAATTTGTTTTTGACATACATACTATATATAAATGAGGTGATCATAGTTTAATTTCTTTAGGTTTGGCATGATAAGGTGAGGTGTCCGACAGAATATCACAATGGTGCGAAATAAGGTTAATGTTAAGCCTTCAATATACATAAAATGGTGAATTGGGTTGTGGAAGCATTACATATTTTTGGGTCATCAAATTCTCCAGTACATTCCACAGCCAATGCTATATAAATTTACTAGAAAGGATGATAATGCTTCTGGAATCGGGAATTGACTATATATTTCAGCAAGATTTAAGTGAATCTTAAATATTTGGCAAATGATTTTTTAAAATATTCAATAGGTTAGTTAATTTGCAATTTTTGCAATAATTGCAATATCAATTTAATATTGTCTACCCTTGCAGACATAGAGTAGAACCAATAGTTATTTACATATTATGTTATATAATTGTTATAGGTAGGGGCGTACGCCGGGTTTTCCAATGATGGAATATCTTCGGCGTAACTTACGGCCTTAAGTAACAAAAAGCGGTGCAAACCCCTAAAATTCTTTGGAAATATTGATGATTTCGATACTAAGAAATGCATTTAACCACCTAAATTTGGACTTTCTTAATATTTTTTAACGAAAATTTTTTTGTTTAACCAGTCAAAGGATATTTTTAAAAACTCACTGAAGGACATTCCACAGCCTGCGTATCCCACTGGTTATAGGCAAACATTTCATGAGGAATGGAAGCATCTCTGCTCTGTTGAGGGGGGGAACGTTCCCCCAGTTCCCCCCCTCTGGGTGCGCCTCTGATTAGATCCAATAAATCATCGAGAATATAATCTAGAATTCGTAATGTATCATTTTAAAAATTTCGATTGCAGCATTAGAAATTATTTCTAAAGAATAAATGTATGTAAGATGAATTTGAATGTTTTAAATTTCAAAATACAAAGATAATTATTCGTTTATCATTTTAAATAAGCACAGAAAATTTATACTTTGATTAGTTTTGCACAAGATTGATATATATTTCAAAAGTTGACAATTATAGAAAAACAAATTTTTAAATAAAAAAATTTGAACTTGAAATTTTGTTTTGAGGTGCATTAGAGCATTTTATCGACAAGACGGAGTTTCCGTTCGCTCGTAACTAATATCATTAAACATCTGGCAGGTTCTTCATAGTTGGCTGCATTGAGGCACAGCAGATAGACAGATCAAAGAACTCCGCATTTACAACTTTGACCGAAATAAATGGATACAAAATATTTTTATAATGTACCAATTTTAAATTCTAGGTGCTGGTAATTCTTAATGTATACAAGAAAAATTCACTACATTATTTCTAAGATATTATCTACATTATCAGCATGTGATAAAATAATGAATAAGTTCTGTATACTTTATCAATATTTTTTCTTAAGGTTTGGATGATTTTCCGAATTATTAGTCTTGCTTTTTGAACTTTATTTTTATCAAGTTATTACTATCAATTTTTATATCAGACCTACAAATTATATTTATGTGGTATAATGTTGGGCTTGATGCATTGAAGACATAAGTAGTGCTTTCTTGCATCAGCAAGAATACAATGGTGAACTCTTAGAATCGCAGTGACATAAATACATTTTTCCAATTGGTTTTTCCTAATTTAGCCAACACAGGGTGTTAAATTTGCAGGTAAGGGGTTACAGGATTTTGCAACAGATAAAATATTATCGCTTATAATGCTTATTTCCCTTCCAAGAAATAATTTAATTTAATCAAAATAATAAAACAGATCATTGCTAGCACTTGTACAGTTCTTATAATTTTGTATCCTTTTTGCTGATTTACTAATGTTAGTAATGTAATGTGAATTTAAATAAGTGGTAATTTATATCTTTCTTTCAGTTGCTTAATTTCATGAGAAGATTGTTCCAGATTTCTATTGCAGAATTTACGAATAAATTTTTCAAGAAGACTTTCTTAAACTTTCCTTGCCTATTGTAAAAGTTAGTTCAATATTTCTACCAGAAATGTTCTACTGATTGTAAGGTTTGAGTTAGACTGAGGAGACATAATACAGAATTCTGATTTTTGGGGACTTAGCGTTAGCTAATGCATTTTGTAGTAGTTATGTAATTCTGATGAATTTTTTCTAAGTTTATGATTGCAAGAGTGGGAATGTCAAAAGCATATTGAACTGCAGTGCAGCCTTTGCTTATAAAACTTTTTCGATCATTGATATATATTGTAAAAAATTGATGATGATAACAGTGTTCCATTTGGACCCCTCTGTAGAATTTGCTACAATTTTGTAAAATTTCTTTGAACTGGACGCTATGATATTAGGTATTTAAATATCTTCTAATTAGTTCCCTAGTGTTCGCTTCAAAGGCAATGTGATCTAGTTTTTTAAAGGGATGTTGTTATTAATTGAATCGAATTCCTTAGAAACCAAAGTATTCGTAAGAGTTTATTGGTATCTAACGAACCACTCCATTTTTCAAGAGCATCACAAGTTGAATGCGATTTCCGAAATCCAAATTGTGCATTTGATAAAATGTTGTTTTTTGCGTGATATAGATTAATTTATTGAAAAATTTATTTTTTCCATAATTTAACTAAAACGACTTTAAATTTTTGATTTGTCTTGTATGTGTCTAAAAACATTTTATTTTGATATAATTTACGTTTATTGGCTAAGATTAATGTTTCCGTGTAAAAAATATTAAGGATCTATTAATACCCTATAAATTTACCTATTAATCGGACAGAATAAAGTAGCGATTACTACAATGAAGACCTATAGGTATTTTATGATTAAATTATTGAAATTCTATATATTTAAGATATGGGTTCTTTTAGATAATTGGAGGAACTTAATATAAGCATTTTTTATACTTTCAGAATATTGTTATTTGAAAACTTGATTTTTGCAAACATTTGCAGCATCAATCAGTATTTCCTTGAGACTTGAAAATTTAAATGACTAATTATAAATCAAGGAGGAGTTAAAGAAAACCATGTTCTGGTAGATGATTTGCAATGAGATTTATCCTTTCTATACTAATAGGGATTTTCTTTATAATTAAATAATTTGCTTTTTAAAATAGTTTGGAATAAAAGGTATATGCTTCCAATTTACAACTTGCTAAGAGGTTTGGAATAAAAGGTATATGCTTCCAATTTACAACTTGCTAAGAGTAGTGAAGCCAGATAGGGGCAAACTAAGCAAAGTGCCCCAATTGGCCTTCGCCACTCTAATAATCCAAGAAATTCATAATAGAATATGCTTCCTACATTTTTATGATTGAAATTCCACTAAGGGGCTCATAACTTTCCCAAGAAACCTGGTTCTGTAAAACTCGTTTGCCCACTGAAACAATTTTGTCTTGGTTTCACGTCTTATTGCTAATAGTTGATACTCTAATTCCAAGACATTACTGAAAATGTGTTGGTAAATTTTGAATTTTAAGAAAATTTTAATCAAGTCCATCACAATAAAAATTTAACTATTGCTTGCTGCATTTGAGCATTAGAATATATACTGTAATATTTACCTTATAATTTACAACATATAAGGCTCAATCTATAATTGTAGAACATTTGTCATCTACCAAATCACAAGAAAGAAAGTCAAAGTTTGTTACTTTTGTCAATTGAGAATTATGTAGAAGGGAATTTAGATTTTTGAAATTAATTGATAATTTTAAGAAAAAGCAAAATCAACTCTTTGTAAATACGTGGTAAATAGATAAATTTATGTTATTATACGATATAATTAAATATAATTATATATTTTTCTAATATAATTATAATACATTTTGATTTATTATCTTCTAATATACTGTGTAAATTTCTGCATTGCTATATAATATTATATTAGTAAAAATATTAATAAATATAATTAAATTATTTACAGTGACAAGAGACCACCTTCAAACATTTCTTTAATAATACTACTAATTTGAGATGTTAAAAAAACATAACATAAAAAACTTCGTTAATTGCATAAAATATGTATTTGCAGAACTAGTATTTTTGAAATATGTCTGATATCTCAAATATTTTGCAAGCTATATAATTACAAAAATAGAAAGTATATGCTAGTATGGAAAATACAGCTTAACACAAATTAATAACAGCATAAAGCTGACATAATATTTGTTATCATTATCTTTTCATTCCATTATACTTATAAGTTATTTTGCTTCTTGCCCCGATCAGGCTAAGACCTGCCCTGAAAATGTTGTGCAAAGACTTGCACAAAGTAATGAACAACCTATTCTATTTGAAGAAAATAGAATTTTTGGAAATGGAAATTGCGGCAAGCAAGCTTCAAGTTTAAACAAAGATCTGTACAGTAGTTGGATTACGCTCTTCACTATCATATATTTACCGGAATAATATCGTTCATTGAAAACTATTTTAGGAGGGTATCAATAACACAATGAATCTAACGAAGCAGCATTTCAACTGCCAATTCAGATTTTTTTCATTTTTGGCACTTTTTTAAATAAATGTTGACGGGTGATATAAGAGTCAAAGCAAATTTATTGCTTAATGTATACAAAATTCTACAAACTAACACATGACAAAAGAAAAATAAAACATAAGCAAATAAATTACTACAAATTAATATGTACAATATATAATAATATAATCAATGTTTGTGTGAATGTTTGTGTAGGTGCTCAATGTTGGATGTATGTTTCGAATGCATGAAGTGTATTACCGTCACCTAATGTATATTGTTTTTGTCATAGTTACACAGATTATTAACTATTTTGTCATAAGTTAATGAAAATCAACTGTTTTAGTAAAACGGGTATATATTATTATAAACTCATCAACCCGAATGAGAGTAGCACCAAAATGTACTAAAATTTTATTCAATATGGATGAACTATTAAGCAAAGTAACTCAGTATCAGTATCGAGTATTTTTTAAGTTGAATTTGAAATCAGCATATCATCAAGTTCCATTGGCGCATCGGAACAAGAAGTTTGCTGCTTTCGATTTTCTCGTCCTTCATTTGGACTTATAAAGTGCTGTTCCAACCTTTCTAAGAATTATTGATACATTTGTAGAGATATATTCATTCGTTGAATCTCTACATTGGTTAGATGAAATTATCATTGGTAGAGAAGACGAATATCGTAAACTTGCGTCTGACTATTAGTCAGAGTGTGTTTTGATTCCTGCGCACGTCTCAAGTCTGAGAAAAATTCATACGAGCAACTTGTCTCACGAGCAGTGATTCACTTAGGCTATTTTAGGGAGGATGCTCCCCTCTTGAAAAAAAATTATCCCCCCTATTTCGGTCTTATGAGGTCTCAAAATAGTAGACTGCTATTAAACTTGAAGACTTCCCTATACGAACCAGTGCTTCATATAAACAAATTATGTATATATACAGCATCATCTTTGACGTCTTAAGCCTCGATATATAAAAAAATCGCAGAATACATTGGTAAAACAGATTAGTGAGTATCTGTATTCCTGTTTATGCAAAATTGACAAATGAGCTAAATGATTTAGTACTTCCTACACTTACCCTGTGTGTATTTTGGGTGATTATTATTTTTCCTGATGAGGAGGTTCAATCAATAAATTCACAAAGAATATTGGAATGACGTAACATGCTTCAATCAATGTCTACTTGCAAGTAATCAGTTTACTTATGGTCCCCCCTTTTGTAGATTCCACATAGCGGTTATTCCTCTATTGAAAATACTACATATACCAGTTACCAACTTATAAAATGCAATGAGGCTACAACCCTGTTGAAACATCTTGATTTTGTTGAAGAACCATGCAAAATTTAAGATACTATAAAAAATTTCATCTTCAAATTTGTTGGAAGCTCACAATGAAAGATCTCCATTGGTGTAAACCAGCCTTCTAAGGTATCATTTGATGTTCATGCTGTTAAATGAATAGCCACGATTTAGAATCTAACAAAAGCATTATCTGGAAATATGTTACATTTTTGAAATTTTGATCGTGAAAAAGAGTCATTAGAAATGTATAGCTCTTATTCTCAATAAATTATAGTTATATTTGAATATTTTAAAGTCATAACTTTGGATACCTTTATCATTACATTAGCGAATGAAAACTTCACCCGTAATAGTAGTGCCCTAGTTATTATATAATTACTCAACATTTTTAAATATATGTAATAAGCTTAAGAAAATTTCAGCTTCTGGGTCAATTGCGATTGTACATTGCTGGGGCAACAGCTAGAGGATTTTATTTAATTTATGCTTTGAGGTGCAAACATATTCGTTGGGACAAATTTGCTACAGCTATATATATATATATATNCGCACTACAAGTGTTTAACTTAGACAAGACGATGTTCATGGTGTAGGTAAACAAAGTAGTCTTCTTTATACTTGGATCTTAGATGATGCCTACATCATTTGTGGATTTCGTTATTTTCAACGAAAAATGAAACGAGTTGTCCACAGAATTGAATAGGAAATGCCTCGTTCAGATAACAATGATTTATTACAATAGTTTATAAATTGAGAAAGATAATTTTATGAAAAAATACAACATACCATAACATATTTGATGTTATTTTTTAAATTAGAGAACAATCATTAAAGGGGCTGGTCAAGCAGTAACAGAATTTTATCTTCACTGTTAAAATATATGCTACTCATTCAATAATGATTTATATTTTAATTGAAATGTGTCATGTTAATAGGCTTATCAATGTGACAGAATTTTTTGGAGAAATCCATTATCTTTGATTTATTAACACGAAACTACTCGGTAACAGAATTTCGATAATTTAACATAATTTTACCAAAACCTACTGATTGCCATCAATGGCCCATTAATCGGCCATTCTTGTAAAATAGTATATTATGAATGATAAATTTTTTTAGGGTTAGTAAACTATCTTATCACCAAATGTTGGTATAGTTGAAATATTAATGCCATTAAAAATTAATAAACTAATTGGCTCTACATGGTAACGGAATTTCAATGGCCCTGTTACCAGGCATGGATTTTCTTTTTACTAATTCTTACAATTGTTCTCCATTATTGCATATAAATATGTGTATATAGAGAAGAAAAGCATAACTTCAGTTTGAATTTTTTGCTTTAAGTGCTAACTATCGCGTGACCAAGCCCTAAATCCTATTTCACAGTTGCTATGCAAACATGTATTATTTAAAAGATTACCAAAAGTTTCAAAATGGTACTAAATTTGATTGCGCCAATCAAAAATAATAATTATTGAAGTTTAAATGAATGATTACTTCTGACCTCCTTACTTCTGTTAATTAACAAATATGCATATAATTTATCTATATCCAATATTTTTAATGTATCCCACAAAATGATATTTAATTGAAGTTTTATTTTAGGCAATGCAGCGAATTTATTTACTTCTATATTTATGAAAGACATTAGTGTAAATAATTGAAAAAATATTAATGGGTATCTATTCTAATTCTGATTGGGGAGGGAGTTCAATTTTTTAATTATGTACAAGTCTTAAATTAAAATGTGAGATACGTGATATTTACTAACTAGTTTTAGTCACGAAAGGAGAAAATGCGGTCAGTAACTCAAGTAAGCCCTTGGATAACGTGTCACCTTGTAGTCATGAAGAGGCGGACACCAGAATATTAGTTCATGCCCGAGATGCAGCAAAGGATGGAAGCAAGACCCTCATCATCAAGGCAAATGACACGGATGTTCTTGTAATAGCAATATCTATTCTTCCTTCCCTGCAGGAAATTGGCCTTGAAACCATGTGGATTATATTTGGACATGGAACTAGCGCAAGATGGATTCCCATTCATGAGATTGTTCGCGCTATTGGACCACGGAAATTTAAGCAATTACGGTTCTTCCATGCTTTCACTGGCTGTGATGACGTATCTGCCTTTCGTGCAAAGGAAAGAAATCTGCTTGGCATACATGGAACATCTATGATGAAGTGTCTGAAACCTTCGCCCATCTGAGTCAAACACCCACAACCATTACTGAAACTGACATTCAACACCTTGAAAAATTTGTCGTACTCATGTATGACAGATCAACTGCAGTAACCAGTGTAGACGAAGCAAGGTTGGAGCTCTTTACCCGGAAACAGAGGCAATACAACTCTATCCTTCCGACAAAAGCTGCTTTACTAGAACATATCAAACGTGCAGCATATCAGGCTGGAATCATCTGGGGTCAAAGTACAGTAGCCAGGCCCAAGATTAACAGTCCTGCTGATTGGGGATGGATGCGGAAAGGAGAGACGTGGGAGATATTCTGGACAAAATTTCCTACGATCGCAGCCAGCTGTCGAGAACTTACCACTTGCTCTTGCAAGAGAGGTTGCAAAATGAGTAGATGCAAATGCTGCCGCTCAGGACTTCCATGCACGGCACTCTGTGACTGCAACTGTGATGATTTCGTTGCATAGTGAAATTTTGACATTGCATTGTTCGTTTTATTATGCAATAATAAATCATTAGTTTCAATGCATTAAGTTTTTTAATTCATGAATTGTCGGGCATATCATATCGTAGTATTAATATGGCGTATCAGGGCATCACATACGATTAAATTTAATGATTCCATGACTTGGTACAGCTCTAACATAATTCTAAGACGCGGTTGCTATGGGCCGAGACCGGTTTCTATGGGCCGATGCCTGTTGCTACGGCTCAGAGACCGCCATCTTCCATTTTCAAGTGGCTCGTCGGATAGATTTGATTAGACATATGTTGGGAAAATTCATGCCAAATTTCATGCTTGTATCATATTTTGCACGATTTACCCTCAAATCTGCTCCACTATTACTAACATAATCGTTTAAAAGTCTTCTTAAAAATTTCATTGATTATTGTACAGGGTGTTTGAGCGAATTTTCCGACAAATTACAGAAACATACTTGCAATAGTTTAGTGCATTGTTGTCAAAATTATATTTACTAAAACCATAATCTCTTGGCTATAAAATGGGTCAGTTTCACTGCAATCAAAGCCAAAATGACTGCATAGCAGAGAAGCCGGGAAAGAGTGGTTGATCTCCTGCGTCACAAAGTTGCTCAAAGAGAGATCTGTTAACGTCTCTTTGAAGATAATTTACAATGTAAGGAAGGCAGTAGCTACTGGAAAAGGAACCATTAGGAAGTCTGACAATGGTGGAAAGAACAAAAAGATGACTCCAGACTTTTTGCATGCTCTTCAGACCAAGATAACATAACGCAACCCTACGAAGTCTCTTATGAAGATGGCGAACAAAATGAATGTGCAGCCCAGTACTGTCCAATTGGCTGCACAAAAGGATATTGGTTTCAAATCATTTTTTAGAACAGAAAGGCACCTTCTGACTGAGTCTTTGAAGTCACCGAAACTGGTAGGTTGCAAAGAAGTCATACAATATCTCAGGACTCGTGGTAACACTGTCAAAGTATTCTCTGCTGAGAAAATGTTCACAGTAGGTACTGTTGTCAACAGGCGAAGTGAACAGTTCCTCGCAAAGTCAATAGACGTTGTTGGCACACTCCACACAAAAAATCCAGCCCAGATCATGGTACTGGATGTCGTGGCCTCAAGAAGATACCCCGTACTTTTTTCAGCCTTGGAGAAAAATTGGGTCTGATGCCTACTACAAAGTGCTGAGGTACAATGTATTGCCATGGCTGACGACCCGTAGTCCAGTGAGCAACTATGTATGGAATCAGGATGGTGCCCCATACCCCACAGCACAGAAGGTGCAACAGTACTGCAAAACCAACTTTGGTGATTTTTGGTTTGCTGGCTGTTGCCCCTCCCCCTAGATTTGGCTGTGTGGGACGTCTTGGAGAAGGCGATTAATTGGGCTCCTCATCCCAATTTAGAGAATATGAAGGAAGACTGCCATTAAAAATGAATAGGTCAATATGTCAGACACTTTTCTTATTAATGCATGCAAATCTTTCCAAAGCCGCATTGAAGCTGTTATTGCTAATAATGGAGGACACATTGAATAATAATGTCTCTATGTGTGTTATGTGTTTGTCATCAAAATCATTTTGGATTAGATGGTTTTGTCAAATGTTGTAATGCAATTCAATAAATAGTGACCAATTTTGTAAAATTCGCTGAAACACCCTGTATTTGGTTCGAGGGCCAAATTAAAGTAATGAATGTAATAAAATATAAATATTAATGAATATTTAGATTTTTTTAAAATTGGAAAATGGACAGAGCCCCAAATGTCAATGGTAAACTGTCTAGGCCTTCTTACAATATGGCCGACTATGCAAGAACTAAAAATAATGCAAAAAATCAAAGCCCAAGTGACGACAACTTGAAAAGAATGTATGAAAAAATTAAGTCAATTATAAAAACTCGAAATTTTAAGCTATTTTTTATGTTTTNCCCCCCCCCCCCCCAGGATTGACACCTCTGATAAACGCTTAATATTATATTTTGATCTTTATAACAATTTTTATCGAAGGAATTTTTTGTAGTGATGATGCAAAAGTTAAGTGAAACATACCATTTAATTATAGAATATTAACAAATATTTAAATAGATTATAGGAAGAGCAAAGGGAAAAATCATGCACAGCTGGTGGTTGTTTATGCATTGCTTTCAGAAAATGATTAAAGGGGATCTCATGACGCGTTCAGAGACAACTGACGTCAAATTTCATTCTGATGATCGCTTCTGCTTCGATTTGTATTAATTCAATCATAACCTTAGTTTACTTAGCAGTTTATTAAATGCTACGACACGATAATTTTTGATTCCGGTAATAATGTGATCAACATTTTTAGTTTAATTTTAGACCAACTTTTTGAACAAATTTGGATGCATTATATGTTTTTCTCAAATTAGCATTTTGCAAGTAATAATTGTGCAATATTTTTCATTTCCGGTTTTGAATGCTTTGAATTTGCTCCTTGAATTGCCAGTATTGATTTCCAGAACAATATCTAAATAATTGTTAACATCACATTTTAATTTGATGTACAATATGGTGTGTCAGTTTTTGAGGTAAAATTATTTTTGATTTTTTAGAGTAGGGATTCCAAAAATGTGTATCCAATTATAATAACACTGAATCGCAAATTTTTTTGAAAAAAATATCTGCATAGCTTGGTAAATATAAAAAATCATAAATTTTACCAAAATTAGTTAAAAAATCTTTAAACAGCCAAATTTTGTATCACTTATTTTTTTAGAACTCACAAAAATTGTTTTAATTTTTGTAGAGTAGTACTTCCTTGCACAAAAACAATTGTTCAATTTCAGAAATACATGTAATGCTTAATATTGTTTATAGAAGTGTTCATCGAGCAAATGTAAATTTTGCAAGCCATTAGTTAATCTGTTGTTAATTTGCAATAAAACCTTGGTAACATTGGTCCTAAATATTGCTATCATGAATTTTTGTTGAACTTCAATGAATTAATCTCTCCTCTCATATGTGCAAACATGACTTGCAGCCTTTCTGTTACCAACTTTAAGCAGCTTTTCAAAAAGTTTATTCAGAAACGTCCATTTATTTCTCAAAAATCTTTCATTTACCTTAGTGCCCTATATACGTCAAGGGACGTGTATTAAAGACATTGGGTTGACGAAATTAAGGAAAAATAACGGTTAAATCCTTCTCTTAAACAACTTATTACATTAAAAATGAGGCGTTCAGGGCATTTATTAAGGATAAACCCGAAGAAAACTATTCATTATATAAAAAGATAGAAATAAATATAAAAGTTTCAAATAGAAAAACACTTCCGAATTATATGAATACTACTTTGAGTAAGCTCCTACACCTAAAGACCAATGGAACTTTGTCAATAAACATCTGAACCGCAATATATATAATATAAGAATATATATTCTGAACATTGTATAAACTGTATAGGGAACGAAAACGGGGAAAGTATTTCTAAAAGTGTTGATATTGCAAATACATTTAACACTTAATTTATTCATCTAGGAAAGTACAAGGGCGATTCCTCTGCGATCAAGAAATCATAGAAATTGTCTTAAGGCGAAACAATTTTATTTCAGATATGTAACAAGGCAGGAAATTTTCCAAAGCTAAATATTAAAAAATCTTACGGCCCATCTGAAATTCCAACTTGGTGCATTAAAGAATTTGCTTCTCAAATTATATGTCCTTTAAGTTTTATAATAAAACCCTCCCCGACGCAGCTAAAATTAGCAAACGTAACTTCCTGTTACAAAAAAGGACAATCCTTTAATGTTAGCAATTATCGACAAATATCAATCACCTCACCCTTTAGTAGAACTATTTTTTCAACAAATTAATCTATGTTTTTCAAAAAACAATATTACATCAAGTACACAATTTGGATTCCGGAAATCGCATATAACATCTGATGCTCTGCTTTATGCTACCGAAAAATGGAAGGCTTCTTTAGACAATAGTGAATTTTTAGGAATAGCTTGCTTAGATCTTTCTAAAGAATTCGATTCAGTTAATCACATCATCCTTCAAAAAAATTACAACTAATAGTATGGAACATTATTAGCATATATGCCGTATGATAGTGTAGAATTCCCTTCTATTAGCAGTAATTTCATAAATAAACGAATTTCCACAATAGGGGAATTAAAATTTAAAAAAGTTTTCTTGAAAAATTCATTTATAAATTCTGTAATAGAAATCCGGAATAATCTTCCAATTTAAGTTATACAACTGAGAGAAAGATGTAATTTAAAATTTGAAATTGGTGCATATTTGACTTCACATTATATTACAAAAATTGATAAATCAACATGGAAAGAATACACATTTCTCAAGAAATGGAACACGTGCCACCAAATAGTCTAATCAATACTATCTATTTTTTGTATTATATCTATTTTTATTGTACTTTGTTGTTGTGCACCTTATTCTTTATATTCTTTGTTACTTCATTTGTTTGTTTTTTTAATTTGTTAATGACGCAATTATTGTAGTAGTATCAGCAATAGTTGAATGTAATAGTTACAATGGCTACATTAATAAAGATATCTTCTTCTTCTTTTTCTTCTACAGGAGGAACTACCACTTTGCATAGTTGCCAACCTGGAGAAGTTCAAATGCGTGAGATTTTTTATAATATTCAAAAAAGAATGTTGAAAACGAGGAAGAAAAACGGCACTTACTATCATTTTCGTTCAACACAAACTTTTGCACATTTTGAGAAATATAAACGGAGTCTATGCTTTTCTAACCTCGTCTGAGCCTCGAAAACAAAATAGAAATATAATAACACGTTAATTAAACTAGAACTCTTTTTAACAAAAGACGGGTTGCGCGAATAAATATCAAAGATAAAAGACAGTCTCGTAACCATTTACAGTAATTACAATCATTTCACTTCTTACAATGCTCATCATTGTATCGCTTTGTAGCTTTCTTAGCAGCATCCAAAACCTTTTTAGATGGATCAAATTGATAACAACATGTTTCAGATTCTGGACGACCTAACTTTACACCAACAATTGAAGTAAGTGTTCCGTCAATATCCATTCTGTTACGGTCAGAACCTTCGGGTTTATTCTTATTTACGAGTGAGTACACACGCTCAATCCCTGCGTTTGAGTGGGGTGTGATCAAAACGATCGATGCAACACGAAACAGTAATCTAAAACGAAAGTCATCGCCAATAGGTGAGGACTTTTCCTGCAGTTGATGCCAGATGGTATCCATTCTGTACTGGACTTTTTGACTACTGTCAACAGCTTCACCCTCGGTATCATTTCTAGCTTTACCTTGGTGTAACTTTGCCTCTTCGAGGTTGACATCACTATCCAATAACGACTTGTAATCAAAAAACTGATCATACAGTAAATTGAACTCTGTTTCTGTGAAGTTTAATAATTTGCTATATCTAGTAACAAAATATTTCACATTTGCCCATGTTGCATTTTGGAGCTGGAAAAAGTTGATCCATGTTGCGTTCTCCCAAAACTCGTTATTCGTGTCCATTTTCTTCATGACATATTGAAGACTCGCCTTATAAAACGATTGGCAAGCAAAGAGAAAGTCCTCGTACTGTTTCTTTGAAATATAGTCTCCATCGCGACCCTCACGCAAATCTGCTAATATTGTGATGCAACTCAGTCCGATATGTATATCTTCGAGTGGCAGGTAATTGTTCCCATCTTCTAATGACTCCAAGGTCAGTTCAGATAGAACTTCGTGTTTCAGGAACCTCTTAGCTATCTTTTGAATAAGGTCTTTCGTCATCGGATACACCAAATGAGCAAGCGGGTCAGCTCTCTGTAAGAAGAGATTATAGGATGTGAATAGGGGAAGGGCAGTAGAAAAAAACTGAAGATGTGCTTCGGTCATTGGATCCGTAAAACTTTTCTTTAATCGTTTAAACCTTGCTCCTGCCGATTTCTTTGATTCCTCTTCTTCGCCTGTGTCTTCCTTGCTGCTATCATTGGGACGACTCTCAAACATAGATCTCAGACCCTCGTATTTCTTCAATTCTTTGCTGCAACACAGCTCTAAAGACAACCAACGAGTTTTTACAAATCTAATTATCTCATCGTATTCTTCTCCGACAAAGTCAACATACTCTTGAAGAATACCTTTGCGTCGTGTGCTTTTCTTGAAGTAGTAGTAGAGGTCAACTTGATGATCTTCAGCATCGAAGCCAGTCACTTCAGCAAAAGCCTTTCCACCACAACCTGCTGCAAGATGCGCAAGATGACAGTTACAGCCAGCAATATATGTTGCCTTATTTTTGTCCCTTACGCGAGATTTGATTGAATTGCGTTCGCCTACATTGGTATTTGTATTGTCAACACCAACGCTCACACAATTGTCCCAATTAATCTCTGCCTTAGACATTTCTCCATCGATTGCATTGAACAATGTTTCAGCTTTAGAGCAGTTTTCACCACTTGTTGAACACATTCCGAAGAAACGCAACTCTACTTTCTTCGAACGATTGACGTCGAAAATCATAGCACATGTTGCATTCATCTTTTTGACACTATTATCGTTCGAGCCGTCATTGACTAGAGAGAACGGATTGGCTAACATGTGTTCTACGATGTAGTCCTTCAAGTCTGGTGCTAGAGCATTATTTAAAATGCATGTAGATTTTGTTCGTCCACATCTAAAACTTTTGGCAATTTTGGAATCAGGAAATGCGCGGGCATAGAATTTACTCAAATGATCTGCGACATTCAGTGAAATGTTGTGTTGAACGAGAAATTCCGTTTGCATAACCTCTGCACGTATGACTGCACTATCATGTTTGGAAGTGGATGCCAAAGACGAAAAAGGGATTTGGGTCGATGTTTTCGCCGCTTTGACGTTTTTGTTGTGTATTGATTCTGTCAAACTAGGATCACAATGGCGCTCGACATCACGTTTTCCCATTTTAGCACATGAGAGTTTCTTACTACACGGCATACAGAAGAAAGAATTTGGTTCTTTTGATACACTTCTGATAGGAAATGTCTTTTCCCAGTCTTTTTTATACGAACAACTGTACGACTTTTTGGACTTTTTTGGCGGTGGACTGTCCGTAGAAGCCATTGAAAACAAGAGTACTACTCACCAGTTTCTCCACAATCCACAAATCTCCACAAATCACCTTGCTTTGTTTTCTACTCGAAATGAGACGTTCGACCACCGCACCTCAGACAAATTTATCACAATATGCCTCGTTGAAACAAGACGCGTTCTAAATTCTCACGCCAGGGGGTTCCGTTCCAAATCCACACGCCACTAGTAATGGCGTCCATCATTAATTACTTCGAGTAAACAAACCCCCTGGGCGTTTCCGTTTCATAATAGCCACTTGAGATTGTGGGCAAAGTCGTGGCCGCTCATGCTTTCAATAAAAGAACAGCAAGACATGAGTCACCAATTAAACCGTGTTTGTCAATGAAATTGAGATATAAGCGGTAGATAAAGAAAATTTCTTCCGATCGGGACTTATTGATTACTCCGGGAGAAATGTCGATGTGAAAGTTTGAATGTTTGGGATTTAACCAAAATGCGTGAACTATGCGTGAGACAAATAACTCTGCGTGAGAAAAATGCCTCTGCGGAAACGTGCGTGAGGTCAGCGTCCAATGCGTGAGTCTCACGCTGAATGCGTGAGAGTTGGCAACCTTGACTTTGCTTGCAGTCGAAGTAGACGCATTTTGAAAAAAATCTGCTGTGGTCCTTCAATTCAGTTGTGCTTATTTTGAACTGAATTGATCAAGCATAATAGGCTCCATAAACATATTCAATAATCAAATTCAAACTTTTGAGATTTTTCCTCTAAAGACCTGATTTGATACTCAAATTTGACAGAATATATTTGTTGTTAACCACCTAGCAAGATTTACTGGATCAATTTGCAAAAAAGCCAAATACAATGGAATAACTTCAGTTTTGATTGCTTGGGTTATTCTGAAGCCAAATGCTTATTCGGTTGAAAGGTTTATTGGAATATTATCTTCAAGTCAATTCAAAGACTCTTCCATAGTCAACTTCAAAAGGAAAATTCCATTGTAAATCAGTTACACTCTCCAGAATCTTACCAAGATTTCCCGCCCAATCATAATTAGATAAAAATTATCCACTCAAGTGCATTATTAAGTGGTGAAGAGGTAGTTCATTAGTATGAAGTACCCAAACTAACCAGTAGCATTTATGAACAATTTTTACTTTGACTCAGTGTCTAGAACCCCATCCCAATCACCAGCAGGTAATTGTCCCCCATATCCTTCAACTATAGTTTCAACATGCTTTTGGTTGAACATCTTTCTAGAGTTCTTCTGTTTAATGCTCTTCTTTGACTCTCCCGGGGAATTGTTGATTAGAATTATCTGTATGCCTCGGGACTTTTCTTTTACCTTGTTTATCATAAAAAATGTATTCAATTGGTTGAAATACTGAAATACGCTTTGAGTAGTATACCCCCTTTCTTAGATATTTTTCAGCAATGAATTTGCTTTTGCTCTTATTATTATAGGCCTACTAAATTCGCAGCATCAATTCAATTAACATAACCTGGGATAGAAGCGTTTTTGAGATAAATCCGGTTAGAATAAATACTATCATCAAGTATTTCTGGATTCAAATAATAGTCGAGATAATGCTATAATCAAGAAACCAGTTATTGAATCGTAAGATAAAATATTCTATTCAGATAAATTTCAACAATTAAATAATTGTAATTTATCTGAATAGCGTGATAAATTCACAAAACACATATCTACAAAGTACGCAATAGTTACTCCGAGATACCTGAAAGTGTCTACAATAGGAACATTAATATTATTTATATTCAAAGTCACTGCAGAAACATCGCAATTACTTTTATTGGGCTGTAAAACACAAATTCTGTTTTAGCTTCATTAATATTTAACTTTTGCTTGCAAAAATATTTTAAAAATTTATTACAATTCAATTCTATAGATTTCACTGCTAGGTGCATTGATGTATTATCGATGAAAATGCATGTGTCATCGGCATATTGGATTAAATTGCAATTAGTTATAGAATTCATGTCATTTACATAAATTGCAAAAAGAAGAGGACCTAAAATCGTTCCTTGAGGTACCATTCCGAAAAAAATATCGTTTAATTTAACTCTCTGGAATCTTTGATTAAGGTAACTAGTTATCAATTGCTTACTAAATTATCAACTGCTTACTAAGTCATCAATTGCTTACTAAACATTTAAAAATGGTCAGGTGAAGCAAGAATTTTTTTAAAATTCTACCTCATGTAAGAAAAGCAAACATCAAGAAATTTCTGTGTAAGCACTACATCGCCAACACATTTGAAAAAATTAAACCCGCTCACTGAATTTAATATCTATTTAATAAAGATTTTCAACACATATAAAGCGTTTTAATGTTAAGGCTTCAAAAGATTAGTAAATTGATACCTTCATCATTAATTCCTTAGCAATTTAATTTGTATATGATACTTAGTACTTTCAGATTATAATAATATAACAAAACACTTCATGAATAAGCGTGTAACAAACTAAAATTTTTTAAGGAAAATAGTCGCACTACGAAATGCTAATGAATTTGAAAACAAAATAGATAAAGCCAAAGAAACTGACTGCCATTTTAACGTGACAATGACAACGAGAACTGAAGTTAAAATTTTGAGATTTTTTCAAGATTGAATTCGCTACCTCATTTAAGCGATGTATACTTTTCCGATAAAACAAGAAAAAAGTATTCTCAAAATAGCAAGTGTAAACGAAAGTAGCGATGGCACATAACTTTTCGATATTTTAAGCACTGATATGACATATGGATTATTTCGTGTGTTAATTACAACGATATACGATAGTGAATGACATCAGAAATATTTTATTCATAGAAATTTGAAAATTATTTAAAATTCAATTAGGCAATTTCTTTTAATTCATCATCATTAAGTAAACCAAATTTATCCCTTAGCGAGGAGTTCTGCAATTCATCTGGAGAAGCTTTTTGAGGTTGACTATATATGTTTTCTTCTCAATACTACTATTGTAGTTTGAGATGATGTAAATACTTGGTATAAAGGCCTGTTCAAAAATGCAGTATTTGCGATCCCCAATAGTAGGTTTCCCACATACTATTAACTTTGCCATCGTAATAAGTTCTTTCAAAATCATAATTTTCTTAGTCCAAATCATGTGGTAATAAAAATTTTGGGGGCTAAGTAACCCTAATATTTGAGACCATCTTTAAAAATTTCTTCGACGTGGTTTGCAATGCAATGTAAGCTTCTCCACACTGCGTGACAACAGTAAACTAATTGCGTGGTTAACAACGTAGTTTTTAACTTTAATAAGAACGTGCAGATATATTTCGACTTACAAGGTCATCGTTAGTTTTACAAATTATTCCCTCTACATTTACTAGATTTTACAATAATAACTTAATTTTTTACATTTTAAAAAGCGGCAAGTTTAATTTATAAATATAGTGTTCTTTTGTGTTCAAACTTGGTTGCAAGGATTTTATAAAAATACTCTCAATAATTTTTAAATTACTTGATCTTGATGTCTGATGTAATATGTTTGTTTCAAAATTTAGTCCGCACTTAATTAGATGATTAGATATATTAGAACTGGTCTCATGTTCTTTAATTCTTCTTGATAGTTGCCTACTAGAAAAACCAATATAATCTTCACCACAGGTGCATATTATTTGATAAATTATATTTGACTTATTGTAAAACTCACGATGACTTTGTAAGTCGAAATATATCTGCATGTTCTTATTAAGGTTAATTAAGCTCCTAAAAAACGACACATTATTCAAATGCATAAAGGAATATCTAAAAAGTTATATCTCTCTGAACTTCTTTCAATTTTCAATTCCATCTAACGGATGCTTTCATAAAGATGTCAAAAAATTTTAAAAATCTATCATACGATAATTAATAAAAACAACAAAGAAAAAAATTATTGAAAAAACTATAGAATTAACCACAAAACGTGAAAAATTAAAATCTGCATCAAGATATCATTGCTTTTATATTTAACTGTATTCGAATTTTCACTAAGTCAATTATAAAGAAAAAGAAAATATCACAAATTAAGAAAATAAAGTGGCTTTGTTATAAACAACGTATTACTGTTTTTAATGTAACAAACACCGTTAAAAATTTTAAACACGTTGTAATACCTGATTACATTTTGAAAGTATTAGAAAAAGGTCCAAAGCAAATCATCACGTCCAAATTCAAAAAAATTGATGTTTTTTACTGAATTTGAAGATCTAGCAAGTTATTTGATAAAAAAAGATCAATTTTGTAATAACACTCATTCAATTCTTACAGGAATAATGTATAAATATGTAAACAATCCACAGAATATAAAATATGATAAACAATTTAAAAAACTACAAGAGTTTTTACGAAAAAATGACTTAAAGGCTGTCCTATATGATAAAGGTATTGGAATCCCAATAATGAAAAGAGATGACTATGAGAATAAAAAGGATGAACATTTTAAAAGGTGATGCATTTGTAAGAATTCAATTATACGCAAATGCAAAGAATTCGCCTGCAATTTGCTTTGAAAATAGATTTAATGCAAAATTACTGAAAATGAAAAAAAGATATCTGAAACATTCTATGAGAATACAAAATCATTAGGCAATTATGCTTCAAAATTATATGGCTTAGCAAAAATTCACTAGCCAGAATTTCCATTTTGCAACCGATTGCCAGCTCATGTGGAAGTATTAACAAAACCGTAAACAAAATGCTAAGTTTATTACCTGAAGCAAATATCAACATCAATGCTAAAAAATTTGCTAATGACATCATAAAACAAAACACAAAAGGTTATATGGTTTCATATGATATTAAGAGTCTATACACAAATGTGCCATTGGAAAAATCAATTGATGCTGCAATTGAACTCCTTAAAAATAAAAACAAAAATTTTACAATCTAGAGTATAACGCAGCAAAAGAACAATTAACTTTAGCAACGAAGAATACTTTAATGGAATTTAATAACACATTTTATCGTCAAAAAATGGTTTAGCCATGGGAAATCCGATAAGTTCTACTCTTGCAAATATATATTTAACTACAATTGAGAACAAATTTACAACATCAGACATCCAGGCATTAATGACGAGATATCACCTGTTGCTGAAGGTTCTGATAGCTGGAATGATAATGCTACTTTACACGGCATCTAATAGAATTCATGGAGTAAGAGTCACTCACTTTTAAAAAAAGTGGGTGATGACTTATACATCATATTCGTTGTTTGCACGTTGCTACCTACTATGTTAACAATGTTATTCTTAGTTTGTATTGTGCATAAGACAGTTAAGTACAGAATAAAGCTACTACCGCTTTTATTGAACATTCCATGAAACTTTTGACATCACATCGTAGGAAAATACACCAGACAGAAATACTATTCATAATTTTGTGATAATATAGGAGTCTTATGTTGCAATATAACATTTTTTTGAAATTTCATACCCTATCATTCGCGATAATTAGAAAAAGTTCATGTTATTGGCACATACAAGTCTACCGCAGAGTTTTGAAAACAATGACGGGAGTCACCACAATTTTTAAAAACCGCAGAGTGGCTCAGTTGATGATTGCATTAAGTTTTTCAGCAAATCAATGTCCAACACATTAGAGGCACTGGAGAACGACCTACATTTAAGCACTCTTGGCCAAGCGGAATCTCAATATTGGCATAAACTTCGTTTTGGACGCATTACTGCTTCTAATGTTTATGATGCTGCCCGATGTCAAACGTCTGATGGTAGCTTAGTTAAGCGGATACTGGGATCAAACCCTATTCAAACATTTGCTGTCAATCGTGGTTTGGCTTTGGAAGATTGTGTGCTGGGCGTTGTTAAAGAAAATTATGATTTTAATGTAATAACTTTAATATTTAATATTATACTTACTATATTTTAGATTGAAAAGGCAGGACCCAATTTCCGAGGACTTTGTTATTGAGATTAAGTGTCCAGCA
>CABFPE010000846.1:0-12161 GCA_900660155.1 Hofstenia miamia | reverse complement strand
ATGCTGCTGCAAGTTGCTTTTTCTCTCATTTTGTAACATCCTCCACTGGGCCTATTTGTACAGTGTGTTATCATTAATAACTATTACTCAGTAAATGGCGAGTGAGGATTTACCAATTTAGAAAGCTGCCAGACGTTTCCTCTTTACTAACTGGTTAGGTTCATTGAGTACTGATCATCATTGTTTAGGTGACGAAGCCATGTGACGTTTCCTGCTTAAATCATTTATGGGCCACTGCCCGAAGCCAATCTCCACATCACAGGTCCTCTTCTTTGTGAAAGGTTGACCGATTCCACTGCACCATCTCAGCTCAATGGGAATTAGTTATGTGTACCCTACATTAGCTCAGTGCATGTACTCATGTCAAGATGTAACTGACTTAAACTCAAATTTGTAAAGTGTTTGTTGGATTGAATAAGTAAAGCAACCAGGCATTGGCACTAACTGCAGTTATTTAATATTAAAGTAGCCATTACCATAAAATTACTGGCTTTAGAAAATTAATTAATATGTTGCAGTTTCCTATACTTACATTTAATAGCAATACATGTAAAGTCATTTATTCGGTCGATTATAGTCAAGTCTCCTACTATTAATAAAAGATATACATCCCTAGGGTTTGGCTATCCAGCCATTTCAAGCATCTATTAAATTGTACATGTATAGATTGATAGTCAGGCTAGGCAAGAATTGAAAAACTCCTATCCGTAACATAAGTGCTGTTTTGTGACTGGCACAAGGACCCTTTGAATCACTCCCATGATGGAATCCAGCCACTGCTCGACACAACTTGCCTAGCTGAACATTTTATTAAATATCAAACCAGATAAATGAAGAATGAAAATAAAATAAACTCTGAAGAATTTATTGTTCATCAATTTTCCTCTAAATTCTAAGCTATTTATTTAAAAAGTTTTAAGTACCTGCTGATTTTGAATTTTGAATTAATCTTCTGCCAATATGGCTGTTCTTACGTAAGCATAATTTTGCTTGTTACAATTTGTCAAATAATACTTAATCAGCTCCAGTATTTTTCTTAGAATGTACAATATTGTAACTTAGTTGCATTTACAAAATGAATAAGATAATTAACTAAATTTTTACAATCATATTTCTGATCACTATCAATCATTCAACGTTAATCTCTTGTTTGGAGCTTATTCCTTTTGGGTGATGCTACAATTTGACTCATAGTATTCAAACATCTCATCAATTACTGGTTCACAATCTTTGTTACCATTGTTATTAATCACATAAAAAAGTTCACTTGCTGCCCCTTTTAACATCAGTGGGAGCTGTTGGATAGTGGCTGCTTTTCCTTCCTCATTTGAGCTCAGGTAATATTCAAATAGTTGGAACCATTCTTTAAACTTTATTGTGTCATCTGTAAAGTTTCCACTGAATGGTTTTGGGCATGTTGGTATTTTCATTATGTTATTGTTATCAGGCAGTGTAGATTTTGTTGTAATTTTATGCATCTTTGGTGTTGGCTGGTTCATGTCTGGAGTATGGGGTGTAGTGTGTATAATCTGCGGATGTTGTTGCTGATCTTGTTGAAGCTGCCTGTTGTCTTGCTAAGTTGATCATGCAAACTTTCAATTTGCACCCTATGGTTTTGTTGATGTTCTGCCAATGTCAGTTCTTGCCTTCATAGGAGTTTTGCTATCTCCTCCTGTTGTTCCTGCCTCAAATGCAGTACTTTGTCACTGTGGATTATCTCATTATTTGTGAGATCATCTTCACATTGCTGTCTCAATTGTTTAACTCCGTCCACATGTCTTTGTTTGCTGATAGCGAGATATTCTTAATGCTGTTGTTTTAAATGTTTTCTCTCCTTGTCAAAATCTTCCTGCACTTTCACACAACTTACGTTCTGTTCTTTCAGCAGCTTCTTTATTTCTTTGTTGTTTTCCAGTCACAATTGGTTTTGGCTTTGCTCATATTCATCTCTCACTTTGTGGAGTTCAGTTGTGTGCTTATCAGATTGCTTCTTAATTTTGTCTTGAAGGTTTTATATTTGTAGCTCCATTTCTATCACTACCTTCTGTAGCTGTTCAACTTTACTCCAAAGGTTGTTCATCTGCTCCTCCATTTTAGTCATCCTTTTCTCTAAGGGTGTGGTGGTTTCAGTGGACTGTGGGGTATATTGACGTCTACTTGGGGTATTAGTTTACTTGGACTTGCTGTGTGTGTCCATGTTTCATTATTTTAACTCATGCATATTAGTTATATGCTGAGGCAGGAATTGCCATGCAATCCTAACCATTGAAGAATTAGCAAGGAGCTCTAATAACCAGCTCAGTTCAAGTGCAGAGGTGAAAAATTATTGAGGCTCTTATCATGTGATTTATTTTTCAAATGTCTTTTTGTGTGAATTACAGTGAAAAAACAGTTATCTCAGTTACAACTGGTTTCAATTTGTTACAATGCTAGTTACAAAGTTCACTGGAAAAATAGCTTCAATAAATAACAAACTGCTTTTAGAGGAGTAGCAACTCCTCAAACAAGTGAAACTGTTTGAGTGCTTAGTGCTAAGTGTCAGTAGTATGACAGGAAATTCAAAAACAGTACTACATATAATGTGCTTGCCAAGTGGTGCTACTCTCAAAATTAATAATTCACAAATAACAATAAAAGCAAGACAAACATCTTAATGCATCAGGTAATCAAAAAAGGTTCAGCTGTTATAATCAAAATATTGAAATCAAAATTACAAAAAAGTAGTAAATAACTAAAGGGAAATTAGGAAAACTTACTGATAATGGTAGTTAACTATTTTATTATCAATATAAAGAGAAATTTATAAACAAACAATATCAGGAAGTTCCAGAATTAAATAGGCAACTTACATAATAGAAGTGAAATATACGTTTATCTGTTGTCTGCAAAGATGATCCTCTCCAACTCCAATGTGTAATAATACACCTCACATCAGGTTTCATATTCTTTGGAGTGTTAGGGTCACCATGTAGAATCAGCTGATCTTTAATGTTGGATGCCAAACATAGTTGAACACCTAATTCCACTGAAGAAAAGATAGTTCCCTTGCAGACAGGTTAATATTTAATCATTAAACTGTATTGAGACCTCATTACACTATGGCTAAAGAAATAATTCTGTAATGAGTTGTCTTCAATGTCATTTGCATTCACCATTCAAAATTAACTCTTGGTTGGAGCTGTACCTTATTTACTGCTGATTATTCCAGTATAATGATTTAATTTATTCAGTTGCTACTGTAATTTGCTAAGACTATTTAATAAAATATTTAATTCATTTGTTCAATTCTTGGCTACAGAAAGTAAAATAATATATTGAACAAAAAGTAAAATTTAAACTAAAAGATCTAATTTTTTATACTCTGCAAGAAAACTGTTGTTCACGATTAGTAAGAGCTTCTGGTAAAACTATGACAGCCTGTCAGGTGCAAAGGCTTACCCTACCTCAGAATATATTTACAAATTTAGCTCAACATAAATTTCATAATATCTACTAATGAAAAAAAAATCAAATAAAAGTAAACATAATCAACAAAACAAAGTAAAATAAGTGAAGAGAAATTCAAGTAATAAATAAAGTTTAGTTAGCCTTTGATAGAAATATAGAATTTTCAAAGGTTAAATAGGATTAAATAAATACATTACCAACTAGCAAACTTAATTGGTGATTTATTACTCTTACAATTTCTATCTAAATTTTCTGCACTTCCATGTTGATGACCTGATGACTTATGAAAAAGAATTACACTACTAACTACTAAAATGAGAATAAGGTCATAAATCAAATAAATAGCACAAACTAAATAATGAATGAAAATAAATGCAATTAACTACATTTTGCCCCTAAAATAAATAACAAAAAATAAGCACCATATTTTACCTCTTTGACAAATCTTCGCCTTCTTTTTCCTCCTGATTCCACAATACCAATATATTTTGAATTTCCAAGTATTTTTCCACTATTTGAGAGTCTAAAATATGTCTTTTAATTACTAGATTTAGCTCCAGATTTTAACTTCATTTTTCATTAAATGTTTTAAAATCATATAGAGATTGAGATTTTTTGAAACATTATCCAACCTTGCTAAAGTTTCTAAGGCATAACATTAGAGAGAATACCAATATATTTTGAATTTACAAGTATTTTTTCACTATTTGATAGTCTAAAATACGCATTTTTATTACTAAATTTAGCTTGAGTTTTTGATGTATAGCTACAGGTTTTAATACATCTGAACCTTTTCCTTTGTTATGGTTTCACTAGTACATCTTTTAACACAATTGACAATTATTTGTTTTGCATAATGTTTTGACTTTGCATAAACCACCACTTTATGTTTCTAAATGCATTGCTCTTGAAATTATATTCCAAAAAACGCGAATAATCAAATTATAAGAAGGAAAATTTTGTAATGTTTTAAGTTTTAATTTTATATTTAATTTCCCTATGATGCTTTCAGAAACAATTCCCCTTAAAAATTTATTTTTAATAAGTCTAATACAAATTTTATTAGCAAAGATATTAAAAGTCTACAATCATTATGAAATTTTATAGAAATTCATAATCACATGAAACAAAATTTGCAATATTTACTTATTAAAATGCAAAAAAAACTTACATTGTTGAATAAAGTCAACCTTCACCACTTGTTCATTGTAAAAACTGAATAATGTGTCAAAATGGAGACATATTTTCATTATATATTCAGATTTTGTTTCTGTATTTTGAAACATTAATGGTTTGTTTACATGTGTTTTATTTAACATTGCAAATAATAGCCATTTTAAGGCATTCTACACATTACATTATGTAGATGAAAGATGAACTTTACTATTTATGGAAAAGATTACACAATATATAAAATAAAATTCAATAAACAAATTGAATTCTGTAACAAAAAACATTATAAATGAAAGTTATGAATGAATGTAGTGACAAACTTTGCAGAAGAACATTTTTATATTAATAAAAATGAATAAACATAAAAATAATTTAACACAAAATTTATCATGTTTATTTATTTTTATTAATATAAAAATGTTTCTCTGCAAAGTTTGTTGCTACATTCATACATAACTTTCATTTATAAGCTTTTTCCTTACAGTATTTAATGTGTTTATTGAAGTTTATTCTATATATTGTGTAATCTTTTCAATAAATAGTAAAGTTAATCTTTCAACTACATAACATAATGTGTAGAATGCCTTAAAATGGATATTATTCACAATACTAAATAAAACACATGTCAACAAACCATTAATGTTTCAAAATACAGAAAAAAAATCTAAATATACAACAAAGAATAGTCAAATTTAAGTGCATGTACATTTTTCTTTCTCATTTTTGAATGTTTATACTAATATTGTCATAAAATTAGCATTTTGTTCATTGCTTATAATGAAAAGATATCTTCATTTTGACACTTTATTCATGTTTTTACAATGAACAAGAGGTGAAGGTTGACTTTATTCAATAATGACAGTTGTTTTTGCATGTTAATAAGTTAGTATTACAAATTTTGTTTCATGTGATTACGAATTACTATAGAATTTCATGTTTGTAGACTTTGAATATCTTTGCTAACAAAATTGTATTAGACTTGTTAAAAATCAATTTTTTTAAACGGAATCGTTTCTAATCACACCTCATTCTGAAAACAGTATAGGGAAATTAAATTTAAAATTACAACTTAAATCATTACAAAATTTTCCTTCTTATAATTTGATTATTTGCGTTTTTTGGAATATAATTTCAAAAGCAATACATTGAGAAACATAAAGTGGTGGTGTATGCAAAGTCAAAACATATGGGAAAAAACAAATATTTGTTGATTGTGTTAAAAGATGTATTAGTGAAACCAAAATGAAGGAAAAGGTTCAGATGTACTAAAACCTGTAACTATACATGAAAAACTCAAGCTAAATCTAGTAATAAAAATGCATATTTTAGACTCTCAAATAGTGAAAAAATACTTGTAAATTCAAAATATATTGGTATTCTCTCTAATGTTATGCCTTAGAAACTTTAGCATGGTAGGATAATGTTTCAAAAAATCTCAATCTCTATATGATTTTAAAACATTTAATGAAAAATGAAGTTAAAATCTGGTTTTCCTAATTGCATATTGCAAGATATATATTTTATATTTGAATAAAATGAGTAAACTGTCTTGGAGATGTATTTATTTCATATTATCTGTTTCTGATAATTGTAATTAACACTATTTATTTCTATAATTATAAATATATCACACTATCTCATGTTCAGAAAATGTTCCTAAGTTGTTTTAATACCTAATTTACAAAATATAGTTTGAATCATTTAACAATTGCTGTTGTGTTTATATAATCTTATAAGCAATTACAAATATATATTAATTAGATTAATTGCTTTGAGTAATATACATATGCTTAAATTGATTTATATAGCTTTGATATTCACTTTCAAATTAAAAACTTTACTTCTTTTCACTTCAAGTAATATATCATGAAGAATTACTTTAATAACTATAAAAATTTTTCAATTTAATGAGCATTTAATACTATTTTGCAAATTATGTATGAGTATGTAAAAGCAAAAAACTTAATCATTTTTGCATAAATGTATTTTTGAAAATGTGTTAGTATTTTCATAATTAAAAATTTTTTAGGAGTTTCATGACATGGTGTTATGTATTCATTTGTGATTATCAAAAATTATGCATTGACAGAAGAAAAATGTGAATTTTTACGGTTTTAACATTGTAAAGCTGTGTTTAGCATTGAAAGTATTTTGTTTTAAGTTTAGAAATTTGGAGTTTCATTTTCCAATTTGTAGATAAATACATAAATGCACATGTTAGGAATAATGTTAGCAATGATTTTATATTCCTTTTAAAACTTGACTTAAAAATGTGGTAAATTCCTAATGTTTAAAAATTATAACAATTTAAAGTTATTATTGTGCCAAAAGGCAAAAAAATCACAAAAAGGAAAAGAAAATATCCCAAAGTTAACTAATTTTGTAGAAAAGGCAAAAAAATCACAAAAAAGAAAAGAAAATATCCCAAAGGCATGTCATTTTGTTTAAAAAGGCAAAAAAAATTACAAAAAGGAAAAGAAAATATCCCAAAGTTAAGTAATTTTGATAGAAAAGGGTAAAGAATCACAAAAAGGAAAAGAAAGTATCCCAAAGGCAAGTAATTTTGTTTAAAAATGCAAAAACAAATCACAAAAAGAAATAGACAATATCCCAAAGGCATGTCAAATTGTTCAAAAAGGCAAAAAAAATCACAAAAAGGAAAAGACAATATCTCCAAGGCATGTCATTTTGATTGAAATGGCAAAAAATTCACAAAAAGGAAAAGAAAATATCCCAAAGTTAAGTAATTTTGTTAGAAAAGGCAGAAAAAATCACAAAAAGGAAAAGAAAATATTCCAAAGGCATGTCATTTTGTTCAAAAATGAAAAAAAATTACAAAAAGGAAAAGAAAATATCCCAATGATAAGTAATTTTGTTTAAGAAAGAAAAAACAAATCACAAAAAGGAAAAGAAAATATCTTAAAGGCAAGTAATTTTGTTTAAAAATGCAAAAACAAATCACAAAAAGGAAAAGAAAATAACACAAAGGCATGTCATTTTGTTTGAAAAGGAAAAAAATTACAAAAAGGAAACGAAAAAATTCCAAAGGCATGTCATTTTGTTCAAAAAGGAAAAAAATAAAAAATTGAAAAGACAACATCCCAAAGGCATGTCATTTTGTTTGAAAAGGCAAAAAATTCAGTAAAAAGAAAAGAAAATATCCCAAATTTAATTAATTTTGTTAGAAAAGGCAAAAAAATCCAAAAAAGAAAAGAAAATATCCCAAATTTAAGTAATTTTAGTAGAAAAGGCTAAAAAAAACCCAAAAAAGAAAAGAAAATATCCCAAAATTAAGTAATTTTGGTAGAAAAGGCAAAAAAATTACAAAAAGGAAAACAAAATATCCCAATGACAACTAATTTTGATTAAGAAAGAAAAAACAAATCACAAAAAGGAACAGAAAGTATCCCAAAGGCAAGTAATTTTGTTTAAAAATGCAAAAACAAATCACAAAAAGGAAAATAAAATATCTGAAAGGCAAGTAATTTTGTTTAAAAATGCAAAAACAAATCACAAAAGGAAAAGAAAATATCCCAAAGTTATGGTAGTTTTTTTGAAAAGTCAAAAGGAATTACAAAAGGGAAAAGAAAATATTCCAATGACAAGTAAATTTGTTTAAGAAAGAAAAAACAAATCACAAAAAGGAAAAGAAAGCATCCCAAATGCAAGTATTTTTGTTTAAAAATGCAAAAACAAACCACAAAAAGGAAAAGAAAATATCCCAATGACAACTAATTTTGTTAGAGAAGGCAAAAAAATCACAAAAAGGAAAAGAGAATATCTGAAAGGCAAGTAATTTTGTTTAAAAATGCAAAAACAAATCACAAAAAAAAAAAATAAAATATCTGAAGCCAAGTAATTTTGTTTAAAAATGCAAGAACAAATCACAAAAAGGAAAAGAAAATATCCCAAAGGCATGTCAGTTTTATTTAAAGTAAAAAGGAATTACAAAAGGGAAAAGAAAATATTCCAATGACAAGTAATTTTGTTTAAGAAAGAAAAAACAAATCACAAAAAGGAAAAGAAAATATTCCAAAGGCATGTCAAATTGTTCAAAAAGGCAAAAAAAATCACAAAAAGGAAAAGACAATATCCCCAAGGCATGTCATTTTGATTGAAATGGCAAAAAATTCACAAAAAGGAAAAGAAAATATCCCAAAGTTAAGTAATTTTGTTAGAAAAGGCAGAAAAAATCACAAAAAGGAAAAGAAAATATTCCAAAGGCATGTAATTTTGTTGAAAAAGGAAAAAAAATTACAAAAAGGAAAAGAAAACTAATTTTGTTAGAGAAGGCAAAAAAATCGCAAAAAAAATAGAAAATATCCCAAAGTTAAGTAATTTTGGTAGAAAAGGCAAAAAAATCACAAAAAGGAAAAGAAAAATCCCAATGACAACTAATTTTGTTAGAGAATGCTAAAAAATCACAAAAAGGAAAAGAGAAAATCTGAAGGGCAAGTAATTTTGTTTCAAAATGCAAAAACAAATCGCAAAAAGGAAAAGACAATATCCCAAAGGCATGTCACTTTGTTTGAAAGGCAAAAAATCACAAAAAAGAAAAAGCAAATATCCCAAAGTTAAGTAATTTTGTTAGAGAAGTCAAAAAAATCACTAAAAGGAAAAGAAAATATCCCAAAATTAAGTAATTTTGGTGGAAAAGGCAAAAAAAATCACAAAAAGGAAAATAAAATATCCCAATTACAACTAATTTTGTTTAAGAAAGAAAAAACAAATCACAAAAAGGAAAAGAAAATATCCCAAATGCAAGTATTTTTGTTTAAAAATGCAAAAACAAATCACAAAAAGGAAAATATCATATCCCAAATGCATGTCATTTTGTTTGAAAAGGCAAAAAATCACAAAAGGAAAAGTAATTATCCCAAAGTTAAGTAATTTTTGTAGAAAAGGCAAAAAAATCACAAAAAGGAAAAGAAAATATTCCAAAATTAAGTAATTTTGGTGGAAAAGGCAAAAAAAATCACAAAAAGGAAAATAAAATATATCAATGACAATTAATTCTGTTTAAGAAAGAAAAAACAAATTACAAAGAGGAAAAGAAAGTATCCCAAAGACAAGTAATTTTGTTTAAAAATGCAAAAACAAATCACAAAAAAAAAAAATAAAATATCTGAAGCCAAGTAATTTTGTTTAAAAATGCAAGAACAAATCAGAAAAACGAAAAGAAAATATCCCAAATGCAAGTAATTTTGTTTAATAATGCAAAAACAAATCACAAAAAGGAAAATATAATATCCCAAATGCAAGTAATTTTGTTTAAAAATGCAAAAACAAATCACAAAAAAAAAAATAAAATATCTGAAGGGCAAGTAATTTTGTTAAAAATTCAAAAACAAATCAAAAAAAAGAAAAGAAAATATCCCAAAGGCAAGTAATTTTGTTTAAAAATGCAAAAACAAATCACAAAAAGGAAAAGAAAGTATCACAAAGGCAAGTAAATTTGTTTAAAAATGCAAAAACAAATCACAAAAATGAAAATATAATATCTGAAAGGCAAGTAATTTTGTTGAAAAATTCAAAAAGAAATCGCAAAAAGGAAAAGGCAATATCCCAAAGGCATGTCATTTTGTTTGAAAGGCAAAAAATCACAAACAAGAAAAAGTAAATATCCCAAAGTTTAGTAATTTTGGTAGAAAAGGCAAAAAAATCACAAAAAGGAAAAGAAAATATCCCAAATTTTAATAATTTTGGTAGAAAAAGTAAAAAAATCACAAAAAGGAAAAGAAAATATCCCAATTACAACTAATTTTGTTTAAGAAAGAAAAAACAAATCACAAAAAAAAAGAAAGTATCCCAAAGGCAAGTAATTTTGTTTAAAAATGCAAAAACAAATCACAAAAAGAAATAGACAATATCCCAATGACAACTAATTTTGTTAGAGAAGGCAAGAAAATCACAAAAGTGAATAGAAAATATCCCAAAAATAAGTAATTTTGGTAGAAAAGGCAAAAAAATCACAAAAAGGAAAATAAAATATCCCAATGACAACTAATTCTGTTTAAGAAAGAAAAAACAAAATCACAAAATGGAAAAGAAAATATCCCAAAGGCAAGTAATTTTGATTAAAAATGCAAAAACAAATCACAAAAAGGAAAAGAATATATCACAATGCATGTCATTTTGTTTAAAAATGCAAAAACAAATCATGAAAAGGAAAATAAAATATCCCAAATGCATGTCATTTTGTTTGAAAAGGCAAAAAATCACAAAAGGAAAAGTAATTATCCCAAAATTAAGTAATTTTGGTAGAAAAGGCAAAAAAATCACAAAAAGGAAAATAAAATATCCCAATGACAATCAATTCTGTTTAAGAAAGAAAAAACAAATCACAAAAAGGAAAAGAAAGTATCCCAAAGGCAAGTAATTTTGTTTAAAGATGCAAAAACAAATCACAAAAAAAAAATGTCTGAAGGGCAAGTAATTTTGTTAAAAATTCAAAAACAAATCACAAAAAAGAAAAGAAAATATCCCAAAGGCAATTAATTTTGTATAAAAATGGAAAAACAAATTACAAAAAGGAAAAGAAAGTATCCCAAAGGCAAGTAAATTTGGTAGAAAAGGCAAAAAAATCACTAAAAGGAAAATAAAATATTCTAATGACAAATAATTTTGTTTAAAAAAGGAAAAACAAATCGCAAAAAGGAAAAGACAATATCCCAAAGGCATGTCATTTTGTTTGAAAAGGCAAAAAATTCAGTAAAAAGAAAAGAAAATATCCCAAATTTAAGTAATTTTGTTAGAGAATAAAAAAAATCACAAAAAAGAAAAAAAAATATCCCAAAGTAAAGTAATTTAAATAGAAAAGGCAAAAAAATCACAAAAAGGAAAATAAAATATCCCAATGACAACTAATGTTGTTTAAGAACAAAAAAACAAATCACTAAAAGGAAAAGAAAATATCTGAAAGGCAAGTAATTTTGTTTAAAAATCCAAAAACAAATCACAAAAAGGAAAAGAAAATATCTGAAAGGCAAGTAATTTTGTTTAAAAATGCAAAAACAAATTATAAAAAGGAAAAGAAAATTTCCCCATGACATATAATTTTGCTTAAAAATGCAAAAACAAATCACAAAAAGGAAAATAAAATATCTGAAAGGCAAATAATTTTGTTGAAAAATTCAAAAAGAAATCGCAAAAAGGAAAAGACAATATCCCAAAGGCATGTCATTTTGTTTGAAAGGCAAAAAATCACAAACAAGAAAAAGTAAATATCCCAAAGTTAAATAATTTTGGTAGAAAAAGCAAAAAAATCACAAAAAGGAAAAGAAAATATCCTAAATTTAATAATTTTGTTAGAAAATGCAAAAAATCACAAAAAGGAAAAGAAAATATCCCAAAATTAGGTAATTTTGGTAAAAAGCCAAAAAAAATCAAAAAAAGGAAAATAAAATATCCCAATGACAAATAATTTTGTTTAAGAAAGAAAAAACAAATCACAAAAAAGAAGAGAAGGTATCCAAAAGGCAATTAATTTTGTATAAAAATGGAAAAACAAATGACAAAAAGGAAAAGAAAGTATCCCCCCC
>CABFPE010000845.1:267108-280696 GCA_900660155.1 Hofstenia miamia | reverse complement strand
GACCTTGACCAGTTTCCCACCCGTTTAAAGGTCAAAGTGTCATCGTGAATGAAGTGTCTTATTGTTTGCGAGAGTTTTTTCGGATACTAAGTCAAAAGTCTAACAAATATTAAAATAATGTCACACATAAGAGAAGTGATCCAAATTTAATACATTAACAACACCATTAACAAATGGTGTTTTACGTTAACATGACCATAAACCAAATCGTTAACTTACACTCAAAATAAATTCGCTAAAATTGAAGTTTACGTTAAAGGCCTGTTTTTTCCGCAAATGTTATTACAAATAACTTTGACACATTTAGGTTCTGCACATTTCTTCAAATATATCTATGCAAATAAATTTATTAAGCATAAGCCGACATTTGATGCTAGAATTGTTGTTTACGGTTGCATTTTCACTTGTTAACGTATTGAATTTGGATCATTTCCCTAACACCTTCCACCTGGAAGGAATTGACCGAACTTTTTTTCCTGTAAATCACAGCATTATGTATTATAGCATGTAGAAGTTTTATTCAATAAACTCAATGTATGAAAATATTAGCAAATAATAGCGAAAATCTTTAGACAGCACGATTGATCAAGGTGTGTGTCATGATTTCTTGTTTTTGAAAATTATTTGCTTAAAATCAATTTCTAGCCAAATTCAATTGCTACAAGAATTGCGATCCTTGAATAAATTGATGTAATATCAAGATGAGTAAGAATGTACTCATGGGAACGAATTTGGCATATATTTTTTAATGCAAGCCGTTTTTTACTGTTAAACTAGGTGGCAAATTGCCCACCCAGTTCAGCTAAAATACTTATGTAATAATAAGACAGGCTATCAACCACCTTGAGAATTCTGAGAAGCCATGCAATTTTACTTTTAGAACATCATTGGGCGTTTATTTTGAAAAAACACATAGTAGAATGCGAATTTAATTCAATATATTGAATTTGTATTTTAAACAGGCAGGAGGGCAAATACAAGGAATCTATGTAACCAATTATTATTACTTAAATTAAAAACTCTCTCTTAATTTTTTCACAATAAGTATTCACCAGTGATATGTGAGGTGCATTTGCACATCAGGGGATATACTTTACTTTGTACATTGTAATTTACAAACAAATAAGGCTTTTCTCGTGCATAATTGTAATTAAAAGATACTTGTGATCTACCATATCCAGAGAATGATTAAGTATTTTGTGTGAAATCCCGTACTCTCAACGATATTTTTATTATTTCCATTATAATTGACTATCCTTGACAGTAACTGTTTCAACTTGTCCTTCCTAAACTGTTAGTATTCGGTGCATATTACTGAATATATCTATAAATTTAAGATAGTAAGCAGTAATCGACCAGAGTACTGGTTGATCAAGTTTGTTTATTCACTGCTGGCTATTTGATCGACCAGCACTCTGGCTGATTAATGCTTACTATGTTAAATTTACATGCACAATAGAGTTCGATCGATGGTTCAAATACTCATGTAAAAATTTTTAAGATTGGACAAAAATTGATCGAGCTATACCCGGCCAATTAGGCCAACTCGATAAAAAGTTTTAAATTTTTTACGCTTTTTTGGATTTAGCTAATTTGATCTTTGGTTTTTGGCTTTTGGACCGTCAGATGAAATCTTCCAGTAGTGTTGCTCTTTCGAATGAGCTATAAACTTCGAAAATCCATGGAGTAGAACATTAGTAACAAAATTTCCCATTTTGGCTGTCTACCTCGAGGCATATTTTTTTCTAGTAATGGTGGAATCGACGCTAGCCAATGGATATTAGCCAATCGGATTACAGATAAATTTTAGCCAATGGGATTAACGTTTTAAAAATACGGAAGCAGACAGACAGTAACAGTTGGGCTCACTATCAACTCCCTCCAGTTGAATAATGTATTTGCAAGCAATGCTAGTGACTAACATAATTGTATTTAGGTATTCAAGTGGCTGGGTTTGAGGGGAGACGGGAAAAATGAAATTTGCTGTTCCCCATATTTGGCGTGAGCCTACTAATCACTTGACTGACTGTTACTTTTGTATGGTTGATCCAACAAAACAAAGGAAAGGAAAAAATCATCTCCAATTCAATATCAAGACATTTCATCATCTATAGCACCAGTTCCTCAGAATGTGACAGATCAACCTATGCCTCAGCCTCCTTGTTCTCAAGTCATGAGGAATATCATAAAGAGGCAAGCTCAGATGAAATAGAAGAGAAACAATTTACATCACATCCTCATCAATGACATCTAGCCTAAACAGAAAGAGCACCTTATTACCCCAACAAAGATAACTTTAACAACTTGATAAGAGAAATGCCTCTAACAAAATCAAATACAGAATTACTCATCTCAAGATTTATTCAGTGGGACTTAGTAGTTGATGATGTTAGAATTATTTAACAAAGAAAGCGACATTGTGGATTTTCTCAGTATTTTCAGCTTTCAGATGGCTTGTTCTATTGTCATGAGATTCAAAGACTGTTTGCCGCAATGGAAATTCCCTTCAATGTTTCAGATTGGCTCCTCTTCATAGACAGCTCCTGTCTAAGCTTAAAGGCAGTTGTATTACACAACACCAATCAGTGGCCTTTAAATTCTGTGGCACACTCAGTGCACTTGAAGAAAATTTATGAACATGCGAAGGTCATTAACTGATTGTGTATACTGCTAATATGCTTAAAACTTTTGAATTGAATCAACTGTAATTCTTTTAGGTACTTCTTTGTCCTCTGAAATATGATTTTTTATGGGAAGTAATAGGCGACTTCAAAATAATGGCCTTTCTTATGAACCTTCAAGTTGGATTTACTAAATACATGTTCCACCTTTGTCTTTAGGATAGCCACAGCACTGAACCTCACTACAAATAGTGACATTGGCCACTCAAAGCAACATATGAGATGGGACAGCATCATATGAAACAAATCCACAACTTGATTGTAAGAGAATACTTATGCCCCACTTCACATCAAGCTAGGACTCATCAAGCAGTCTACGAAGTAGTTGGATCAAGAACTAACTACACCCAGTACATGTTTCCAAAACTCTCAGTGGCAAAGATTAAGGCAGGTGTGTTTGTTGGCCCAGAGGTGAAGTGCCTTATCAATTCGGAAATATTTGCTTCAAAGCTCACACCGCTGGACCACTCTGCGTGGACAAGTTTTGTTGCCATTGTATGTGGGTTTTTGGTAAATCACAAAGTTGAAAATTACAAAGAGTTGATGGAAGAATTTGGTTGATGCACACCAGAATTGGCTGCCAAATGTCTCTTAAATTGCACGTCCTTAACAGTTATTTTTATTACTTCAAAAAATAACAGGGGTGATTATTCTGAGAAACAAGGTGAACTATTTCACCAAAATGTCAAATCAAAGCATGATTGGAGATTACATTTGGAGTCATTTGCGCCACACTGATCTGACTTCAATCAATCATCAGTGACCCTGAAAACCTACTTTTTCTGATGCTTTTTTCATTTAAATTGTCATTGACTTACGTTATTAGTAATTGTTTAACAATTATAAAGTGTCTTTGTAAAGTCTTTGATTACTAATCAATTATTGAGAATATAGTTTTCTTTGATATGTGACCAAAAAACCACTCGGTAGTGGAATTTCAAAAGTTAGCATGACTTTTACCGGTTTATATTTTATACATCCTCTATGAAAATGCGTATATGGTAAATGTTATATTGATTTGGAGTCAGTAGACTATGTCATGACTAAATATTGTTGTAGTTGACAGAATAATTCCATTAAAAATAAAGAAACTAATTGGCAATGGAATTTCAATTGTTCATCAAGTACTGTAATCTGGCATATGTTATATTCTTTACTAATTTATTACTTACCATAGTATGAATGTTAAGCATAATTAGCACTTTAGGCACACATAGTTATGTACAGGGGTACATACATATATTAAATAGATATTTTAAATGAAATGATAACCTTTTTGCATATAAGTACATAATTTTTTATATTATATGTCCATTTGATATTTGAATAAATTGAGTTAACATTGGAGTTAGCAATAACTCACTATTAATCCCCTCACACTACTTCAATGGCTAAGGCAGGTATATTTAGTACTACACAACTCTCAATATTCATCTAGCTAAGCATGGCAATAAGTCAGTACCAAATTTAGCGCGGTTAATAAATTTTTGAAAAACATGGCGAAAGCTGTTAATATCTAAATCACATAGGACCATTTAACTGATGACAGACGTCAGATTTCATCCAATGCTTATGATATGTGATCTGAAGCACCTGAATATGCAGCCCTACAATATGTACGAGTATTTGCACCAATTGTAACTGAATTGAAACTTGGAAGGAAGCTATGTAGCTATCCTATGCCAACGGAAGGAGGGCTGTCTATAGTGTATTAAATAACTAGTCCTTAGTGCAAACGGGAACCCACCTTCCAACCGTGATACTAAAGAGAATGATAGCCTAGAAAACATTACAAACAACAGAGTCACATAAAAATGGAATAAATCACATTTTCCATTTGGATAATAGAAATTGATAATGTAAAAATTTCAATACTTTAATTGTGGAATCCACAAAAATAAAGAAAAGTTAGTTTAAAGAAACATTAATTTTAGTTTATTTTTGTGTAGATCAAGGGAAGTTAAACGCAAGTTCAATTGGAAATAAAGAAATATCTTGGCTTACTATTTTTGTGGAATCCACAAAAAGTTAGACACAAGTTGAATTGGAAGTAAAGAAAAATTTCGGCTGACTATTTTTGTGGAATCCACAAAAAGTTAACACAAAGTTAATGCAAGAAAAGAAGAAATTCGGCTGAATATTTTTGTGGAATCCACAAAAAAGTAAACGCAAATGCAGTTCGAATTTAAGAAAGGTTTTGACTGACAGTTCAAAAGTGAATTCTAAATCTTGAAAGAACTATTTTGTGAAGCCTTCAAAAATGTACCACGAATACAAAGAAAATATATGACATGTGTAGAATATGTTTTATATATATATATATATATATATATATATATATATATATATATATAATTTACGGTATATTCAAAAGCATAGCACCATAAACAAGGCAAAAAACGTGAAAATACACAGAATAATCAAATAAAATTTTTTTCCACATCAAAATTAAAGCGATGCATTCCTTAGAACAGAAGAAAGCTTCCTATCTTAAAACGTCGAATATCTTCATTGGCCAATATCATTCAAAGAAGACTAGTTACAAAATTCCGAATAAAATAATCATAAATTGAGAGGAAATTTACCGAATTAACCAATTTGAATCTAAAATAATAAATAAATCTAGCGCAAACACATTTAGAAATACCTCTGAAATATTGTCTTCGTGGCTTACGAAATTCACATTGCCAGTATTAGGGAAACACTTAAAGTGATTCAAAGGCCAAGTGCATTGAGGTTCAAAAAATTTTGAGGCACAAAAACTTTTGAGCACTGCAAGATCTTTCGTCCAATTTTCATGGAAAACATTTCGCTTGCTTATTGGTAGATATGATGAAAAATCACCAAGTCGTCGCTCAAAATTCTGAAGATCAGCCAAAGCAAATGATGGATTTGGTGAAAGTGTATGTGGGACACCTTCAGGAATTGACTCAAGGATGCCTCCATGAAGAACTTTCCATTGCAATTGTGATGCAGATTTGTAAAAAATAGTACACGACGTTCCTATTTTCACAAATTTAAAGAAGCGTGCGGTTGTATGGCCACTTATGTTCCGCACACAATTCTTCAGCCAGTACCGAACATCAAAACATTCATTAATCAAAAAAAGTTCATTACGAATGCTCAATAAGTCATTAATTGTGTATGCCTCCTTTCTACTTAAAGCACAGGATATTTGTGAAAATAATTGGTCCACATCTTCATGTGTGTGTCCAACACGATGGAATGATAAATAGATCTAAATATTAGTTAATTTCTTTCTAAGGTTCACAAACATTTAAAATGTAAAACGAATTCATTTTGTAATTGGCGAAAAACATTATATGTTAAAGTAGCATTCTAAAACTAAAAATTTTAACAGTTAAATAAAGAAAACGAATGCTATTAATGGCTTTCATGCATTGAGTGAGTGGACAACACATTAGAAAATAAATTTTCTACAGGAAACTTAATTATTTATAATAAAAGTCTCTGATATTAAGGCATTGATAGATAATCATAGATAATAATCCAACTAACATCTTTTACTATAAATTGCAAGACACTACTGAAAATAAAACGAAAGGCAACTAAAGTATAATTTAAATGAAAAAGTTAAACTTCTAAATTAAAAAATAAGTAATGGCATTTGAAATTACATGACTAGTTACTTAGTAAATACTACTATCTAAAAGCATATTTCAATTAAGACATACAGGGTGAAATGTGTCTGAATGAAAATTGGACGAAAGATCTTGTCCATTAGTTACGACATATGGAAATATCGCATATTTATTCAAATATGTTTAATGTTAATTAAACGAATTTCTGAAAGACAATTTTTGGTTTTTTCTTAATTTAGAGCACACTATTTTACAAATAATTACTGTTGCACACTGGTGTTAGAGAGTGTAATTATACCTTAATTATTGATTTTCAAATTGTACTAAAGTATTTCATCATTAAATAATGAAAATCTCATTGTCATTATGAAAAAAACAAAAAATACCTCTGAGATGAAACTCTTTTCTACGAGATATTGCAAAAATGCCAAAACATATTTGTTTTTATTTTCTCGCCAACAATTATCTGTCTGCAGATAGAGCGTATATGGTAGGTTCCCATGTTCCTAATTAAGATCACTCTTTATAAATATGCTCTAGTAAAAGAACACTAATAAAATTAATGTCCAAAAAATTCATTAAATTGTGCACGGCTGTATTCCAATAATCAAATTTAAATAGTACCTGACATAACAAAGTAAAGCATGTCATCAGGATGTTGATGGTTAAATTGGAATCATGTCGCCATTGACAAACATCTAAAGGAAGAAATGTGCGATGATGCCCATGTGAAATGACACCAGTAATGTGGGTTTTAAATAAATTTGCAGAAGTCATTTCCTATGGTATAAGAAATTAAATTAAAGTAATTTCGTTTATACTTTAGGTTAATTAGCAGTGATAAACTCTACAAAGATTTCTTTACGAAAATTCAAAGAAATCTTTAGGTTAATTAGCAGTGACAAACTTTACAAAGATTTGTTTCAATGAAAAATAAATTAAAAATAATGTAAGATTTTAAATCATACAGAAGCAAAGTTATGTTAACTATGCAGAACATGTTAACAATAAAATGAGGCAAAAATATGTAAACCTTTGAAAGTGAACCAACAAAGTGTGGAAGAAAAGTCTTTTTCTGATCCATTCCATCGATGATTAAGGACCACACACGAGAAGGCTCTTTTCTTGCAGCGTCTTGATGAGACCAATACTGAATGCGATCAAATCTGAGAACACGATTACAAACTTTAAAATAATTTTTCTACATTTAAAATATGAATTTAAATTTTATCACACCCTCTTTGCAAAAATAGTTAAATGTAAAATATAATTTATTACAAAATAAAGTAAATTTGAAATTTCAAGAACATTTTTCAAACATAAATACGTACAAGCAAAATTTAGGCATACCTTACATGATGATAATGCTGTTTCAATTCGGACATAACTCGTCTTTGCTCATTAGACGTCCTAAGATGAAAATGTTGGCGGCTGAGCTTCACACAAATTGTGCATTTAGTGAAGGTGAAATTTTTCTAAAAACTCATTAACAGAAATAAATCTAATTCTAAACTTACAGGACGCTTTTTGACCAGAAAATAATATGTTTTCCAAGTTCTTAAAAACGTACTATACGAGTAAGACTGGTGATTAATATTGGAGCTGTACATTTCTTAAACCTGGCGCTTAGAAAGACCCCATGGAAGCCAAATCTCATTTTTAAATGGAATCCTTTCACATGTTGTTTTAAAAAAACCTTCTAACCATCTAACCAGAGCTGAATTGGATGCTGTTAATGAACGATATCTCAAAAAGGAACAGGATTTCTTCTTTTTCCATTCATTGAAGCGTTGATATACTGTTCCAAATGCACAGGCCCGTAGCCACGGGCCCTGGAAGGCCAGGCAATACCTCCTAGACAACAAAACTAAAAGCAAAATTGGCATGTAAAAATAAAGTTTGTTAATTCAATTTTTGTAATATGACTTCTAATAAACAATTCTAAGGTCTATTTTGTACATATTTTCAAAAAAATTGCGGAGCTTCACCCGCCTTTGGTCACTTACTTGATCACTATACTAGATGACCTCACAAGTCAGAAAATCCGCGTACGCCCATGGATGCTGCAAAAATAAAATGGTGTACAGACTTGGTAAAATTTGTTTATATTATAAAGAAAGTCGAAATTCCCATCAACCCTTCCTAAATGCACATCGAACCCCTTAGGTGATTATGCTGACTACGGGCCTGCAAATGCAATCCCATAAACTGCCGCAAATGCTCTAATGCACACACTGATGCTATCAAGATTGAAGAGCAATTTAATCACCTTTCGATTATTATATACACATTTAGCACCATTAAACTTTTGGTGTATATATCGACAACGTTCAGCAGACGTCTTTTCATAAAATTCCTTACGGTCACTAACAATGCATTGCACAGCATTTCAAACGTGAAGAACACATTATGGAAGATCTTAACAATTTTTTTATTAGCATTGATAAGGTGAGATGAAAGAACTTTTCACTGCTGCATTAGTTGCCCCATTTTAAGCTTTGGCGAATTTCCTTCAACACAAATATTGGTAGGTGACTGAGTTCCTAGGGAATCATTACAAATGATCGGGGAAAGCGTGAACTCTATTCGCCTCTGATATGATAACCCATATATTCATTCTAAATAATAGGCTTAATGTGATATAAATATAATTGTCTGAGAAAACAGGAGAAATTGCACGTCAACTACAAAAATATGGCATCGTTAAACGTATGGATAAACCAATTGCATTAATTTTCACTTACGTCTTTTGGAGTAGAACAGGTTGTTGTGAGCATTATGAGAAGAACATTTGAATCAGTCTTATTGTCATGTAGATTAGAAGAATTTGAGGAGCGTGATAGGGTAATTAAATCTTTCGGGATAGATGGATTTGGTGAGTTTTGTGTGGATGAGTCAATCGAAGGTTATTGAAAACTTATTTCAATTACTAAAACAGCAAATTCAATTAACTTATGTTTTTTGTAAATAATTATTATTAACTAACCAAATACATTCCATAAAATTTAATTGCATACAATAAAAAGTCTGAAGGTAATAAGAAAATAAAGTAGTAAACAGTAATTTGACATAAAATGGTAAATAATTGTTAAACTTGACAACACATATATATTTATAAAGTTCATCATTGACAATCACTATCAATATTAAGCAAAACAAATTGCCTTGTCTAATACAAATTTTATAGGATAGAGTTGAGATAGAGAAATATGAACTAACCTGGCAGCAAGAGTTATTGGATCAGAAAATCCTTGGCCACAGAAGCAGAAAGTTGTTTTAGTGAGATTTAACAAAACTGAATTTAATCTCTGAATTTCGTCTTCTTGTTCGTTGATGAGACAGTCTTTGTCTTTAACAACTTCCTGCATTCTTCTGACTTTACTTTGCAAATGCTCTACTAACTAAAGTGACAATCAATAACTAATTTGAACGATTTCATGTAATATAAATATACAATTACATATAATTTATTAAATATGAAAGGAGTAAGTTGTTAAATAAAATTTGAAAAGCAAATTTTTAATTTCAAATGGAAATAGAATATATAGAAATTAGAAGTACATTTTCAAGAAGATCATCTTCTGTCGAAGTTCCTACATCAATTTTGCAAGCTTTTTTCTCTTTGCATCTTTCAACGTTTAAATAATTTTCTAATCTAAAAGAATTGCTTAAAGTTCTATTATATAAGCATGTCCTACGAATATAAATTGAAATTAATATATTCGAATTTATAACTCTTAAAAAGCATTTGTGATTACATGTATTAACAAATTAGTTTTTAGAATTTATATAAATTTAAGCAATACATTTGTTTTAATTGTTAATTACATTCTTACTTAGAAATAACATTCGTGAATTTCAATTCGCCAGTTATTGAACGCTTCAGCTCACTTTTCAAAATAGTTGGGGGAACTTTCGTAAAAAGACACGCTTGACTATTTGAAATGGGATGGACATCATTTGTGCGTAGCAACAATTTAAATAACTCGCCATCAACTTGAGCCAACGCGAAATAATAGCTCAAATTATTTCGCACCTTATAAGGCTAAAAAGCATTTTAATTATATATTATGATAACTAATAGTACTGTATTTAACTTTGGTGAACCAAAAATGCTGAATGCCAGTGAACGCCAACTTGAAACCTGTGCTTTAATTGGTCTGGCAAAATCGGCAAACAAATCCGTTAACTGCAGCACTTCAATTACCAACAGTGACCTTAATTTATATATTTTTTGAAATGGCGAATCCGATTTTTGTAATTGATGGTTACTGTTTGCGATGTTTGCAATAAAACGGGCCGCTTGATGTGATAAGTCTCTGTAGATTTTGATCCAGATCTTTTCAATGGACACAACTCCGCAATCTTTTAGTTGTAATATAGCTCGTGTATGATTACCGCCTAAATATTTTAAACAAGGGGAAAACATCTCTATAAATTTAACAAATATTTATAAATTCCAAATAGCCTACTTATTGTTTCAATATTACAGGATTCAATATCCGCAACTTTGCTAATATTTCCAATAAAAGGAGCCATCATAACAGCATCAAAATTGAGCGACGTCTTTAGTTGATTCAAACTTTTGAGGGACATAATTCTCAACAGTCTTTCAGGCGAGGGTTCGACCAATCTTGAAACTAATACTTCGAAGTATCCTAAATTTTACATTTACAGAAATAGGTATTCACAATATCAAGAAAATGACTTAAAAGTTTGAAAGAATACATCCAACTAGTATATAGTAAAAATTCACGAGTAGTTATTTAATATGTCAAAAATAAAATGAATTACCAACGAATTTATTGGCACATTCTTCAGAAAGAACAGTTGTATCGATTAGGGTGAACTCATCAATATTAGTTGAACAATCGCATAAAATTTGGACATGATCAAAACCTAAAAAAATGGTCACTCAGTCGTTTCCTAGAAAAACTACCTTTAGATGAAATCTTTCTTCTCAGCGATTTAAGTAGCTCACATACACTTGAAAAAGACTTCGGCCACGATCCATAAGCATCTTCAAGCTTTAAACAGTACTCAGCAGAATTCTCTTTATCAATCTATAATTACATATGATACAAATATAAATAATTTATTCACTTACCTCAGTATTATATTTGCACATGGCGTCTTTACCATTACATTTTATTGAAACTGGCTTGATGACAGTTGAAAAATCTAAGTTCATTTCATCCTTTTCTTGAAAAGAAATCATGATATATATGCAGTTTTCCTTAAAAGCGACTTTCCAAATCATTTCAAGATTCTTAAAAAATTAAAAAATTAACTATAACATTCACGAACACATTCGGCTGATGAAAACAAAGACATAGTATTCCTAAAAGGTGTCAACAAATCTCTCATAAAAACAATTCACCAAATTAATCCAAAATAAATTGTAGTTCATGCAAACTATTCACGGAAAAATTTTCCTAATTTTTCAACACTAAAGTTTATAAAGGCTTGTATCCTACCTACTATTTCAACGAAATGATTAAATTATAGATATTCGGTACAATATTGATATTTTAAATAAATTTCAGCTTACTCTTCGATATTATAGAATTTACATGTCACTTCATTACGTTATGAATTTGAATATTGTAAGTTAATAATTATTTAAATTAAAAAAAATTTTTTCATTATTTTTCAATCAATTCCATTTGTATAAAATGCTTAAATTATACTATTTTATAAAATATGTATTAATGCCTCAATGGTTTCAAAAATTTAATGGGATTGAACTGACCCCGTCATTTAAATTATTTAAATTTGATATGTCTTGTTTTGTTTTTATTTCGCAGAAATATATTTTTGAAAAATTTTTTAATAAACATCTACAAACACTTAATTTCTTTAAAGTGGCTTAGAGATATTTTAAAATACTAAAGGTTAAATATATTTTCTAAAATCTATAATTGTCTTCAAAATGCTTAAATATGTTTGTAATATTCTCAAATTGCAGTATATGCACTTTCTGAAATTACTTCTTTGATTTATATAGAGATAAAATGATATATTTTGCGAAGCTATATATTTTGCCAACAAGTAAGATGCGAAATCCATTGTAATAACAGGGACGTTGTTATTATTACTTTTTAAGTTTACTTATATGTAATATTTTGCCCTGGGCCCACACAAGCTAAGGACGGCAGTGATCGGAAATCAAAATAATCACGTCAAGGTAAAAATTTCGCTTCCCGTAGTGTTTTAAACATGATGTTTGCTCTGAAAATATAATCTAATAATAATTCAATTAGGCGATCTTATTGGTTTCCGCCTTTCAAGGCACAGTGGGGAGTGGGCATGATTTCTAACAGTTTCTATAAGTTCTAAATCATTGCTATAACGATTCATTTGCAATATATAAGGGTTTATATACTTAGATCATTAGAGCTCTTATCTACATAATTTATGCAAATTAATCGAGATTCAATGTTTAATGGCACTATTATGTTATGCACCTGTATTGATTGAAAAAAGACGACTTGACCCACGTTAGTGAGTTGCGTATTTGATCTAAGAACTTTTTTGCTCTAGCGTACAGTGTCCGTAAGTGAACTTTTTCGTATATTTACACTGTATTTACAATCATATTTTAGTAAATAAAATTATGGTAATTGTCAGTACTTTCGCAGCTTGAGATTTTAGAAACTCAACATGACCGGTTACGACCGGTGAAGTGAAATTAAGGTTCACCTTAGCCGGCTTGTGACCGTCAGTGGTTAGTTCTGACCAGCTTCCATCTCTGTTTCTGGTTTTAATCTGCAGTTTCAATGTGCATAAAATTATTGATTTTAATATGACGCCATATGGAGAAATTGAAGCACAGAAATTCTGGTCGAAATTCAAAATTTTTTCGCTAGATATCTCCCTGAATATATCAACTTTCTAAAGGCAAAAACAACAAATTTCTAATTTATACAGTTAAAAATGCAAAACTCAAAAAGTCATACTAAATTTTTTAAATATCTTTTTATTATCTATCTGAATCTGTTTTTAGAATTCTTCTATGTGTTTTCAATTTTTTTACACAAATCATTTTGTATTACAATTTGAAAACACTAATTTGAGAGTAATTTTTTTTAAAATTGATGTTTGCTCAAAGAAAAAAGCAAATATCAAAAAGTCATACTAAAATTTTTAAAGACCTTTTCATTGTCTATCCGAATCTGTCTTTAGAATTTTTCTATCTGCTTTCAATTTTTTCCACAAAGCATTTTATATTAGCGTTTAGAAACATTATTTTGAGTGTGCATTTTTCCAATTGATGTTGCTCAACTGATAAATGCTATTATAAAT
>CABFPE010000845.1:252683-265267 GCA_900660155.1 Hofstenia miamia | reverse complement strand
AATGCACAAAATACACATGGTAACAACTTCTATTACCCTGGTTTTTACGGCCACTGTAGGTACGGGCATCTGCACTGTGACGCGCCCATCGATTGCTAGCTCAACCCCACCCTTCTGGATCAACTTTCGCTTTTCATAATGGCTGGTTGGCTTCTCCAGGAGCCACCAAGAGGAGGTACTTTCTGGGACTGCTTAGGCGCACTTCTCTTTCAGTTTACCCCGTCAAGGTAAAAATACCACCACTCAGTTTATTAAACGTTACATTTACTCTGAAAATATAATCGGATGATTAATGAATTATGGGATCTTATTGGTTTGTGCATTTAAAGGCACAGTTGAAATGTACATGGTTTCTAACAGTTTCTATGAGCTCTAAATCATGTTACTATAACGATTAATTTGCAATATATAACGGTAAAAGTTAAATGGATAGTTACAATTACATATGGTGTTATATTATTGTTTAGATATTTAGATACTTAAAGCTCATATTTAAAGAATCGACATTAAATGTTCAATTGCACGATACGTTATGCACTTGTATTGATTCAAAAAAAGACTTGACAAAGTTAGTGAACTTTTTCGCACAATCGTGCAATGTACATCAGTGAATTTTTTTAATTTGCAGTGTATTTACAATCATATTTTAGTAAGTATAAATATGGTAATTGCCACGTGCTATCGCATCTTGAGATTTAAGTATCTCCCAGATCGGTATGACCAGAGATCAGTAGTCTACACGGGTCATACAGGTCACGGGTGAAATGGGTCACTAATTTTGGCAGATCACGCAGGTAGCGGGTGAGTCTGTTTTTCCGCATGACCCACGAAAATTTAACACAAAGCTAAAAATTAATTGATGTTTACCGAAAAATCGTATTCTAAATGGCGGCTCATTAAAATAATCAGTTCAAAAATTGGTTAAATTAGGTGTTTTTATTGACACAAAGCTCTAAGAATCAATCATGACTGCCAAGGGTGTCCGCCGGTCATGCAGGTCAGCAGGTCGTGCTCAGAAATGAGCAGGTCACGAGTCAAGTTGCTGCGGGTCATTGAGGGTCACGAGGCAATTACAAGTCACCCGTGAACACCCCTGCCAGAGACACATCTCAAAGTGACCGATTTTGACCGAGGTAATGAAATTAAGAGTGACCAGATCTCGTTCATGATCAGTCCGGTCCCGGTCTGCTAGTAAGTGCCAACTGACTTCCATCTGTTTCTACTAATGAATGTTTGTAATCTGCAGTTTGAATATGCATAAAACGATTGATTTAAATATTCCACTAGACAAATTATATATTTTTATGAAGAGCCTCATTCTTAATGTAATTTTCACGCAAATAAAGCAAGATAGTTCACAGTATACAAAATTGTTCTATATGCATTCGACAAGTTTATCTGTTATCTGCAATACTTTAAATATGATTAACGGTTTTGTTTGTTTAGACGTAAATGTCGAAATAACTATATCCACTGTTTAGAAAATGCTCTTAAAAGCTTTTATAGGTTGCTACTGATACATTTTGCAAAAGAATAAATATTTATGTAGCAGCTTTGCTACCATTAGATAAGAGAATGCTATAATTAATTCCTACAAAGCATTTTATATTCGCATAAATTGTAAATTTTAATTTCGCTGGCATATAAATTTTCAAATTGGAGATAAATTGATCCGTTAGATGGCTACAACATTTACAAAAACGATGTTATCAATTTCTCCATATGCTAGACAAACTATAAAATGTATATGAATAGCCTGCCTCATTCTTAATCTTGTTTTCAAATAAACTTAAATAAAGCAATATAGTTAAATGATTTAGTTCAATATAGGTTTACACAAAATTGTTCTATATGCATTGGACAAGTTCATCTAGTATTTGCAATACTTTCAATAGGATTAACGTTTAGGTTTGCTTAGACGTAGATATCGCAATAACTGTATCCACTTTTTAGAAAAGCCTCATAAAAGCTATTATAGCTATTATTAAATCATCAAGTATTAAATTGATAAAAATAATAATTCATTAAATGTGCATTTAAAATTTAAATTTTTGATGTTTTGAAAAAAATTTAGTGTTTCTAAAACTTCTATGGTGTCAACTGCCAGTGAGGAGCGTCTTTCAGTCACTGAAAGCCCACAAGAAGAGAAGTCTCGCTCCGATCATCAAGGTGCCTCTTTAAAAGCAAATCTAGGTGGAACTCTTCAATTTCAGAAGATAATTCGGTCATGACAAACTGAAATATTTGCAGATACGAGATAAAATGTCTATAATTCCAAAACAGTAGTTTTTATTCTGTTTAATTCATTCATGCTGCTGATTAGTTCATTTTTAAATTAACCAATTATGTTCTTGCCATTATAAAAATACGCTGACTTGAGTTAGTTCTCTTTAATCCAAACTAATTTTTCAGTAAGCAATCTAACACCAAGTTGAAATGTCCTTGAAATGATACACATTACAAAGATCACAACAAATTACAATGTTGTTATTATTATATGAATTCCATGAAATACAATGTATTATTTTTTGATATAGTTTGTTCATATAATAAATTACAAAGAAAGAAATCGTCAATTTTTTTATTAGTCAATAGAGAAATAAATTTGGAGTACGTACCATTAGATAATATACAATCGCTATTTCTCTAATATAAATTAGTTGAAAAGTTTTAGAATCTCTAAGCGTATTTTGTTTATTATAAATATGAAAATATTTTTATTGTTATTGATACAACTTTCTATGTGTCTACAGTTATTTTTATAAGAAGCGATTTGGAAAATATCGTTGTCATTAGCAATGTATTTGAACCCAATAAAATTCTCTGGTTGGGAAAACAATCAGCAAACAACTAGGGATAGTAACCATAAATGATTAAGCTTTTTGGCAAATTGGATATTAGTGGCAGAAAATTGAAATTATTAAACTATTTGAAAATGGTTATGAATTCTCCACTATTTTGTACTACAAGGGAAAGTGTTTGATTAAAATTTAAGAGACTCAATTTAGTGATAAAGAAAGCCGCATATTTGCTAAATGATGCCACAAAAAATAGATATTTCACAATAAAATACTCTATTCAAGCTAATTAGCAAGTTCAATTCACCTAAATGATACAGACAAAATTGATTTCATTACACTATGTATGTGTGTGAGTCGGCATGTATGCCATTTGGTTTGTGTATTGTACCAGCAAATGTCAAGTATTATGTCACAATAATAATATAAATGACAATTTTAAATAGAAGAAGGCATATCTGAATATATTAACAACATATTTATACTTAGTGATGCAATTGAGGAATATGTCAAGAGATTGGATCATGCATTGAGAGTACTGTCAATTTTAAGATTAAGAGAAGTGGTACAGGAAAAATTTTAGCTTTTACTTGATGCATATAGTTTTATTTAATTTTATTATGGATAATACTTTTACATTTAGTTAATATGTAAGAAAAACCAATTGTAATCAGTTTGGGTACATATTGATTCCAATCTGAAACTAGTTTTGTCCTGACAAAAATTCAAAATCATAGCATCTGTTCTGGTGATGACATAAATATTATCTAGGTTAGGTTATCTTTCAAATAGAAATCTAACCAAATCGGGCTTGTGTGCTGCAACTGAAACATCCATAATCATCACTACATCACACTTTGAAAAGAGGGAGCTTAGAAAAAGTTAGAGGAAATTCAGGTCAATCAGTGCTCTTAAAGTATTACAATTATAATCTAACTTACCTAAAAACTTATAAGAAAGGGTTTTCTATAAATTTCCTTTCACACATTTTTGTCAAAAATGAGAAAGTGTACTCATTATATTTTAGATGATTAGTTTTAGAAACTTTATGCAGTTTCATTAGTGATTGTGAATTAGTATACAAGCTATAATCTACATTATTATAATTAATCTTGTTTTGAAGTTTATATCACTTAAACTAGAGCAAAGAGCAAGCCTAAGTTATCTCAGACTTCTTGGATTGCTGGAAAGTCTAACTTGTGGCATCGCAAAGGGCTGATACCAACTTGGCTTTTCATAATTAAATTAGATCAAATTGTTACATTTAGGAATTCTTATATTAGAAGCTTGCATGTAGCTAATCGTTTAATTAAGTACAGTAGTGTTAAGTTAATCAAATGTAAAGGTAATCACCCATATTGGACACCTGGTTGTGATTGGCAAATGAAAATTACAATCATATCATCTACATATACTTAATATACTTCAATGAAGTAAATGGTTTTACAGACTTTGTCTTTTTCACATGGACTCTATCTGTGCTACCCTTTGTCTTTGGCAGCTAAATTCTTGAGAAACCTATTCTCATAGAACTAAGAGACATAGCACATTAGAACAAACAAAAGAATTAGTGTGATGATTTACCAAATGAATATCTTAAAGCAAAATTCTATCTATCAAGTCTTGAGTAGGACAGAAACACATTACTAGAGTAGGGTCTCTCTGGAAATCTAGTGTAGCATCATCCAAAACAAACTAAGATGNATTAATCTTGTTTTGAAGTTTATATCACTTAAACTAGAGCAAAGAGCAAGCCTAAGTTATCTCAGACTTCTTGGATTGCTGGAAAGTCTAACTTGTGGCATCGCAAAGGGCTGATACCAACTTGGCTTTTCATAATTAAATTAGATCAAATTGTTACATTTAGGAATTCTTATATTAGAAGCTTGCATGTAGCTAATCGTTTAATTAAGTACAGTAGTGTTAAGTTAATCAAATGTAAAGGTAATCACCCATATTGGACACCTGGTTGTGATTGGCAAATGAAAATTACAATCATATCATCTACATATACTTAATATACTTCAATGAAGTAAATGGTTTTACAGACTTTGTCTTTTTCACATGGACTCTATCTGTGCTACCCTTTGTCTTTGGCAGCTAAATTCTTGAGAAACCTATTCTCATAGAACTAAGAGACATAGCACATTAGAACAAACAAAAGAATTAGTGTGATGATTTACCAAATGAATATCTTAAAGCAAAATTCTATCTATCAAGTCTTGAGTAGGACAGAAACACATTACTAGAGTAGGGTCTCTCTGGAAATCTAGTGTAGCATCATCCAAAACAAACTAAGATGCTAAACAAAATAGTCGGTAAAAATGAACTAAGATTGAGCTTAAATGTGATTAAAAATAAATTACAAAATATTAATTATCATCTTAGATTAGTTTTGTATTTTGCAACTAAGAATTATCAGTGAAAAAGATTATAATCAGTATTTATCGATTCTATTAATTTGGCAAAACGAAATGGGGCGAATTCACTTCCATATTTTTAGCCATCTTGGCAGACGAACATTTGAAATTTGAAATCGACAGTTACCTTTTTGGATTAACTATAAATAGATCAAAATTCATTGTAACAATTGCTGAAGAAAATTCTTCAGAATTCTTATATTTAGTTTTGATTATGGTTTGATTATTAACTACGATGTTCATCTAAATGGTTGGTGTTAAGTAGTGACGAGCTTCCCATAACGGGAACGATTCTAGGTTCCTTGTTCCAAGCCATGAACCTGCACTTAAGTTAGAGATATAATTAGGAGTTTTTCTTTCCATTTAGCCAACTATCAATCCTTTTGTATATGTACAAATGATAATGAATTCAAGATAAGGCTAGTAAGCCAAACGTAGGAATTTATATTTATATTAATCTAGATCCAAATTAATGACTATTACGTGACTGATAATGTGACCTTGTATGTATCACTTATTGCATGTAAGTTAGGAAGCTGCTATATTTATCTTATATAATTAAAGCCAACATATTTCGGTAATTGCTAGTTACATAATTAATTGAGCAGCTAATGACAATCAAGGTTGCAAGTATATAGTACACTTTATAAATTGAGACTAAGTAAAGTTTTGTTGAGTCTTGAGTAAGCACCGAGCTAGGATAGGGTAGACATAAGTTATTCACTTAGCTGAGAGGTGGAACTCATTCACTGCAAATGTAGAAGAGTGGTTGTTACTTGATTCGGAGATCAGCTTTGGGCGGATGGCAAACTACTAACAGCTGGCAAAAATGCTGCAAGGCTTCGTTACCTAAATAGTGTTTGGTATATAATCCATTATTTACTGTTATTTTTTAGTTTAATAATGCAGTTTAAGATTAGTACATCTCTACCCGCTAGCATACCATACTGATTATAGTAGCATAACAGAGAATTTGAATATCAAAGCCTGGTAGAAGATGCTACATGTCAACTGTGACAGCTCACAAGAACTGGAGAAAATTCTTTTTTCTCTGAGTTAAGATAGTTGTTTCTTCTCAGAACACAAATTTTTTTTTCTATATTCAACACAGGCGCCCATTGTACAATCATTGGATACCCCCGACACTACCACTTCTTAGTTAAGAAATGTAATCAAAGCAACTAGATTGTTACAAAAAAAGAGAACTCGGTAGTTAGCAGAAAAATCAGTCCACACTTAATTAGGGAAAGCCACTATGAATGATTTTGAATAATGACTAATAAAGGAAGGAAAGGTAGCGCAAAAAAGACAGCACCCAGAGTGGTAACTCTTAGAGCATCACGCTCAACTTCACACTCTGAAGATACAGATTTGTCCCTCACGACGGAGTTGCAAACATTACACATGCCCCCTAAAACAAGCCCCTGAGAAATCTTTGAAATGATGAGGAAGATCAAAGAAACAGAGACGTTGTTGAAAAATGAAATAAGGCAATTAATGGAGAAAGTTCAACAGATGGAACAGCAAAGTGAAAACTAGATAGACAGAGTGAACTAATTCAACAAGAAGTTAAGACACTTACTCAACAACTGTCAGAGTATTACAAAAATTTTTTGGAACAAAATAAAAACTGGTAGAAAATGTATCAGCCATTGGAAAATGAAAACAGGCAGCTAATACAGGATAATGACTCACAAGAAGAAGAGCTTGAACAACTGAAGGATAAGTTAAGATTAATACAATTAAATGAAGAAGAGAATCGAGAGAACATCCAAACAAAAGAGAAAAAGTCACAGGCACCACCAGATAGTGCAAACAAACAATTATACTATGAAGAATATGATGAAGATAACGACAATGATAAACAAAAATTTATAAATGATATCACAAAAGCAGTAACTGACCAGCTTCAAATTGAGGAAACATAAGGAAGTGTAGTAAACCAAGGTATGAAAGCTCGATATTGACACAAAATCGAACCAACAATACTATACCTTGCAAAGCTACATTACTGAAATTCAATGGAAAGGTTGATGGCTATAACCCGACATTCATAGAATGGCTCCAGATGTTCAAAATTACCATGGCAGAGAGGAAGATGAACCAGGAGGCAGCAGCAGCAAAACTTCCACTATATCTAACAGGAACAGCATACCAACACTATTTGCTATTGGATGCCAACACTAAAGAAATTATAAACTGCTAAAAGGCAATTTCATAGAATACCATGAGAACGAAAGTTTTAAGAATCAGTATCATTTTATTCTGAATGCTACAAAGATGAAAAAGAGTGACGATATGCGGAACTACATCCAACAGGTCAAGAGACTCATAATGCTAAGCTCAAGGGAAAACAGATATTCTAAATATGATCTGTTTTCTCATATATGTAAGGGAATGCCGGAAAGTAATTGAAAATAAGTGTAATGTGGATGATAAGCTGGAAAAAATGATTCAGAAAGCAGTCGGCATCCAGGCAACAATTAAAACAATGCGTGGATTTATGAAAAGGCTACATGGCATAGAGAAGCACCAATATGGAGGAAAAGCAATATAACACAATTGACAAGCAAGACATACAATGAAAACAAACAAGAGAAAATTATTAGACCAAAAGGAAAAGATGGAAAGACAAAGAAAGTTAGAGAAAAGGATGTTAAATGTTACTGCAGCATCATCCAAACAAAATAAGCTGCCAAGGAAGAAAGTCAATAAAAAGGACTTAAGATTGAATTCAGATATGATTGGAAATGTATTATGAAATCTAGTATCATCTTAATTTAGTTTGTATATTGCAACCAAGAAACAACAGTGCAATTTAGTATGAATTAGTATTTGTCAATATTATGAATTTGACCAAACAAAGGGGGCGAAGTCGCTTCCATTATTTTTAGCCGCCATTTTGGCAGACGGTAGATTTAAATTTTGAAATCGACAGGTAATTTTTAAAGTGAATGTAAATAGAATCAATTTCATTGTAACAATTGATAAAGAAATTTCTTCAGAATAGGGGTTTTTATTCTTGTTTAGCTGACTATTGATCATTATCCTACATGTATTAGAAATAACGAGTTTGAAATAAGGCTAGCAAGCCAAATGTTGAGATTTGTATTTATATCATTTTAGATCTAAATTAATGAAAATAATGCTATCCATAATGTGACTGAGCATTTATCAATTATTAGATGTAGGATAGGAAGCCGCCACGTATATAGATATCTACATTAAATTAGTTTATTAAAGCCAATATATTTCAGTAATGGCTATACATGATATTAACTATGCAGCTAGTAACAAAATCAGGTTTCAAGTACATGAAACACTTTTACAAATAGAGACTAAGTCGAGTTGTGTCTTGTCATGAGTATACACTGAGCTATGATAGGGTACACATAAGTTATATTGATGAGCTGAGAAGTGGAATGTAATATCCTCTTCCAGGCATTGTCACTGTATATCTATTGCTACTGTATAACATTAGTTGTGTTCCTGCGGGCAAGGATTTTACTTGTTGCATACTGCTTGGCTTGATGCTTCTGTTAACTTAATTATACTGGAAATACCTATTCACTATTTAGGTGATGAAGCCATGCCCAAAGCTGATCTCCACATCCAATATCAGCACTTCCTCCATTTGATTGAGTGCCACATCTCAGCTCAATCGATACAGTTTATGTGTACCCTATTCTAGCTCAGTGTACACTCAAGACACGGCACAATTTGACTTAAACTCTATTTTGTAAAAGTGTTCTATCTATTTGCAACCTGACTTGTTACTAGCTGTTTGTTTGATGTTACATGTAGCCATTACCGAAATATATTGGCATTTCTAAATATATTAGTTTCAACCAGCTTCCTAACTTACATCTATAATTTAATACATGTACAGTCACTTTATCAGTCGTTTATGGGTCATTAATTTGGATCTAAAATAGTATTAATGTACTTCCTAAGTTTCAGTCATCCAACCTTTTGTTGACAATTAATTATTCTAGTACATGTAGTAAAGAATTGCTAGTTGGCTAATTGAGAGAAAACCCTTCCACCTAACTTAAGTGCACTTTCATGGTCTGGCACAGGGATCCTAAAATCCTTCTCTGTGATGGATCCAGACCACTACTAAACACCACTTGAATAGCTTGACATTGTGCTAAATATTCAAACCATTATTGTAGAACAAAATAAGAATTCTGAATAAAATTCTTTATCAACTTCTTACAATGTTTCTAATCTATTTATAGTAAATTCAGAAAAGTACCTGTCGATTCAAATTTAAACCTTTTGTCTGCTAAAATGGCAGCTAAAAATAATGGAAGCAAATTCACCCCCTTGTTTTGTCAAAAGTATTTTTATTGACTGATGCTATTCTCTCTTTTTTGACACATGTTGTTTCTTAGTTGCATAATAAATTATTCTAATTGATTTGGTTACAATATTTTTAATCATCTTTTCTTTGATCTTATTCTTCTTCTGCTTGACGTTTGCAGCTTAGTTTAGATTTGTGTTTGATTATGCCACAGGACCTCAACCAACTGGATCGTATGTGAGCATGTGATACTGAATGTGGAGATTGGCCTTGGGTGGATGCCCAGTTGCCAATGATTAGAAGAGATGCTGTGAGGCTTCATCACCTAAATAGTGTTCATGATAATGTCTACTAATAAAATTTAATGGAATTAAAGACGTGGAATAAAGCAGTACGAAAAAAGTACATCCCTACTGTAGCATAATCCAAGGCATAATGCTGTTAGGAAGAGAAGTGGTCTGGCACAAGGAAAAACCAACAGAATGGCGGAACAGCTATAAAACACAGACAGGGAGCACAAAAGCTTTCAAAGAAAAGAAGACAGAGAAGTTTGTCAACATAAAAAGCAAAGAGGGAAAGTTGAAGAAAATTAGAGAAAGAAACATTAAGTGCTACAACTGTGGACAGAAGGGTCACAGAAAAGACGAATGTAGGAAACAAATCAATATGATCAGAGAAGAAGAAGTGCATTATGAAGACAAAGATGTAATTGAATCTGAAACAGAATTACTGGAAGATCCCCAAACAGAAGAAGAATCAGAAAACTAGCTCAAGTGCTGACTCCAAAAAACCAAGCACTGATAATGATCATGATGAACCTGGACAATATCAACACAATAATGATAAATGGAATATTAACAAAGGCAACAATTGACATGGGAGTGGCAACATCAATAATAACAGACAAGTGTGCTATGAAACTGGGATTTAAATGAGAAGATTTGGAATGATCAAACAAAAGACTAATCAATGCATCCAGAGAATACATAGACACAAAAGGCAAGCTTAACTCAGTAGAAATCAGGATAGCAAATACAACCTTCAAACAATTGCTAGTAGTAATAGACACTCACAACAATTTATTGACGTATGAGGTGATACTAGGCGACGACTTCCTAACAAAGAATGGATGTATAATAAATTATTCCAATAGAACAATTAAAGTGAGGGAAGAAGAAATCAAAATTGAGGAGTAAGAAGGAAAGCTATCAACAATAGCATTTGAACTGGAAGAAGATATAAAACTGCAGTCTTACCATTGGAGGATGCATGAAATTAAGGCAGAAGACAAGATCAAAGTGGAGATAATGATCTATGATAACAAAGGGATCAATTTGAAAAGAGTCTCAATGCAGTCAAGCATATGTGCCATAAAAAATGGAAGAGGGAGAATATTGACACTAAATGCAACTAATCGTAATATCAACATAAAGAAAATGAATGTAAGAATACTCAGAAAGTATGTCAAATCCATCATCAAAGCCATCTGGAGAACAATGGAAGACATTGATGAGCAGAGTAGTTTGTATGGTCAACTCAAGGACTTGCAAATGAAAACAGGAGGTACTCCACACTGCTGATTTGAGGGCAAGTGGATGAAAACCATCAATGTAGCAAGTACTCCCCACAGCTGATTCAAGGGCAGAGGGATGAAAGCAAATGAGGAAGATCAGTATAAAACACCGAAATTGTTGGAGGAGGAATACCAGGAATACCAACACCTGAACAAAACAAAATTACAACAGCTTAGAGAGGTGCTGGAGAGACACAAATGGATACTCAACTATGGAGAAATGAGTGTGGGCCATGTGATAGGCGAAACATACAAAATAATAACAACAATGAACAAGCCAATAAAACTGCCAGTAAGGCAAGTGCCAAAGCAGCTGAAGGATGAATACAATAGAATACTCAATGAACTGATCAACAACAAAATAATTCGACCCAGTGAAAGCCCATATCCAGCTCCAATGGTATTTGTAAAGCAAGGAGAAAAATACAGACTATGCATAGACTTTTGAAAGCTGAACAAAGTAATAAAAAAGGACTCATACCCACTTCCTAGAATAGAAGGTATGCTATACAAAGCGAGTAAGCACAAATATTTCACGTTGATAGATCTATGCAAAGCATATTGGCAAGTCAGTATGGAAGAAGAAGACATCAAAAAAATGTGTTTATAACTCCATACAGTTGGTATGAATGGATATACATGGCTTTTGGCTTATGTAATGCGCCAGCAACGTTCCAGAGCTACATAACAAAAGTACTAAAGAACAAGAAACACAAAATGGAAGAAGGAGTCTGCACAGATAACAGCAGCCTGGCATGGCTCAAAAAATTCTTGGGTGATAAGTGAGGAATAGTATCAAGATGGATCGAATATTTAAATGAGTTCACTTTCATCATTGAACACCAAAGAGGGACACTGCATACCAACGCTGATTTTTGGACCACAGTCCCAGAGTACCAGAGAGATTCAGCTAAGGAAGATGGAGAAAAGAAGAAATTTCAATTCTTACCACACACTGAGTATGAAGAGTTACCAGAGATAAACATTGATAAAAAGGGACAAGCAGTGTTGCCAATAGCAATAAAGGAAGAAATATCAGAATCAGAGATCATAGAGAAACAGAAAGATGACGTGATACTAAATGCAATCATAAGAAAACTGCAGGAACCAAGCTTAAAACTATCAAGATTAACAGCAAGTTACTATGAGAGATATAGATGGAAAAAAACAAGAATGGACTACTGTACAATTCGAATGCAATTTATTTCAGGAAATGTCACATCTACTAGAGGTAGTGAGCGAGAGGAAAACAGCATAGCACCTGCAGGCAAACAATGCCATAGAAAAATTGAATAGGACATTGATCAAACTGATAAGAGTGACAACATCGAGAATAGGGGGCCACAAGTGGCGGGAAGTAATCAAAATGATTGAATACTTTTATAACACATCCGTACACTTAACAACAGGAATAACACCATTCAAGGCCATGTTCAGAAGAGAGGCAGCAATGCTATTATCAATGCAATATTTCAGCTATAGCAAGA
>CABFPE010000845.1:194028-208100 GCA_900660155.1 Hofstenia miamia | reverse complement strand
TTCTGATCTTGAGCACTTGTCTACTTGGTCCTCTGTCAACCATCTTGATTTTAGCACTACCAAGACATGTGGTATTGCCTTTTCTGTGGCTCTCCTTCTGATTTGCCTCTACCTGTGAACTTTGTGCCTCATCACACTCATCTTGGAGTTCAACTTGCTGCAAACTTAAATTGGACTGGACATGTGTCTTTGCATATCCACAAAGCTAATTCCTCACTATTTGCACTTTTCTGTAATGTTCCTTTTACTACCTTGTCTGCTGTGAAGCTCTCTTTGTTCAAGTCCATTCCTCATGCCATTCTTCTCTATGCATCTCCTTGTTGGTGGCCTTCTCATGCTTTGTTCTACTCCATGGAATGTTTCCAGAAACATGCTTTCAAATGGATTTCTTCTTTGGACTATAAAGACGTTCTGCTGAAATTCTCCACTCTCCTGCTGTCACTCTACTTCCATGCCTGTTATCTCCTTCTGTTCAATAAACTACTGACTCACAAATTGAATCTTGATCCTTTTGATTTTACTAAGTTCTCTAATTCCTGCTGCACTCGCTCTGATGATGTTGTCACTTTCTCCATTCATTGTACAAAGAAACATCGCACCCTTCAATTGTTTTTCAATTGTGCTTGTACTGCTGCTAATTACATCTTGACTCGCAACCCTCCAACAGAGATTCATTTCTTTTCCCCACCACCGAGCTTCAAGAAATCTTTTATGGCTTTCCTCTTTGCTGAGCCCTTCTCCAACTTTGCCTACCCTTCCATTTGCTCCTATTTCATCTCCTGTGACTGTCCTTGCTGCTGTAAAACTTGACTTGTTTTTATTTTTTTGTTGTGTATGCCTTCAGCAGCTAAATAAAGTCAATTATTATTATTATTATTATTATTATTATTATTCCCATGACTACTTGGAGTGCCAAATAGCCCCTTGGGATTTTAAGGAGTGGAGTAAGTACAGGGTGCCTTTTGCTAATTTGAGTACTAACATTAAAACACCTTGCAGTAACTTGATAACCCCCTCTAGTCATGGCCCTTCGTCATGTGCCTCTACCAGTTTTAGGTCCCAGAGAAACAAAGAATGGCAACATAAGATTTCTAAGTTAGGAGACAAAACCTTACATTCCTACTTTATCTCAACCCTAAGGAAGTTAGTTTTGTGCACAACTTATCAGAAGAGACTAAGAACAAATTACACTGGATGTACAACACCAAGAATCTCACATGTGCAGTGGATGTCATTCCCTTTGTCATCAATGCAGAATGCAGACCAAAGATCTATACAATCATATGCTATGACTCCAAAATGCATGGAGGATTAAAGCAAGCATACTGGAGAAGCACAGTCCACAGAGGATTTTAATTTATTGCTCTTGTGCCAGCTATGTAACAACAAGTTTGCCATCCAGAAATCCCAAAGAAATGGAGAAAATCAAAATTGTGTACAGGCTAGCAAAGGTTGAGAACATTTGCCTGGTGATGTCTGTCAAACAAGAGTATCAAGATGAAATACCTGAGGAAGTCATCAACCTCCACTTTAGGATGGAAAATTTTACAATCCTCTATACTAACTACTATTAACCCACCAGCATGTACCAATTCAGTATCTTTTCAGTAGCCAAACTAATTTACACTGACCTTCTTTTGTGTAAGAAGATACCTACCCATTGCATTGCAGTTGACACAAGGCTGATCATAGACACCATCACCCAGAATGCATTTACATTGATGGTAAGCTCACAATCAAGGATATCTTCCAGAAGGGACAACCTATTTCCACACAGCTAATGAAAATTCATAACAAGATTGTGACGCTGGACCCCTGTGCTCTTATTTTGTTTCAGGCATCCAGTGACCTGATTTGGATAAACAACATTGAAACCCTCACTCAATACTATGACATTACAAAGCACATCAAAATTATCACTATGCTGTGAGCAGAGGTTACTGATCCAGAAGAGATGACTTTACAGCAGGTCAAAGAATACTGCTCCCTGTTTATGAATCACGCCATGTGTATGGGATCTCTAATAGAGGTCTTAATCCACTTCTATCTGAACACCCAGATCAGCCCTGAAGATGCCCATACCTCAGATATGGATGTGCTCATGACTCTCATGATAGTGCTGAAAGGCCTTCGTCCTTATGAGAGATTCTTATGATACATTTACACAGAGGCTTAATAACTTAAGGAAGAATTGTCTGATTAGTGCCTGTTTGCCTGAGATTGAGTTCTTCCACTTGAGGAGTGACGAAGCTACACAGAGGGAGACTCTTATGCAAATTACCTGGCGACCTAGATATGCTGAAGTTAAGGTATGGGACAACATCCTGGCCACAGAAATGATTGAGGAGACCCCAAAAGCTCCTGTCTGGTCCCACAGTAAAACTCCTACCACAAACTTAACCAACAATGGGGGGCATGTAGAGTCACTCAGGGCTTACTTTTTTCAAACTTATTATTTTGGCAATCTGGAATGGTGTTGCATTTTTGGACATTTTGATTTCTTGATTCATTGCTATTTACTTGTATCAATTTCTTTTAATTGATTATTTGAATTTCAAGTGTAGTTATTTTAATAGTGTTAGTATTTGTCCCCTGGATTTGAATTATGTGTGATTGCTTGTTTTAACTTTGTGAGGGAAATTGTGCTTTGAAACTGTAAACAAGTCAGGTAATAAGTTACAGATTTTTGTAATAAATATCTGAGTCACTGTAGTGAAGCACACAATAAATTTGGCTTCCTTCTACTGCATTTGATCTTTTCAATTATTTATCTATTAACCCCCTTTATATTCATTGTTGAAGATTTGTTAATGATAACTATTGCTTAAGATCCAGCTACAATTTTGGGAGGAAACTTCACTGGGTCTGGGGTGACAAATAGCTCCTTAATGGTGACAGCCCAAATCATAGCTACTTTAGGTTATGGTTACATGTAGGGAATAAGATCTTTTATTTGATCTGTTCATACATGCAGTTAATAATTTACACTTTGCAAATATACCATGCTGTTGGCAAATGTGAATGCACAGCAATTATGTGCTTGTTACTTATTATTTATTTATATGAACTGAGATAAGAGAACTCTGAGATAAATTGTTTATTGAGCTAGAAATTAATACTTGAGACACATAATTAGCACCTTGGCAAGTAAGCATGGCTTCAAAGATATGGCTTTGGTGTGATGCCATGTGAATTGGTCACTGCTGAAGTTCTTTTTGGAATGGAATTTCTTTATTTGTTAGGCAAAAATCAGTGAACCACCAATGTATGTTTTCTGTTGGAATGCTGGTCACTTTCTGCTATGGTAGACTTTGCAACCCTTAATCTAAACTCTTGAGTTACCCAGTACCACTAGAGTAGCCAGAGCTCCCCAATGATCCTACAATAACAAAAGCTCTGAAAAATAAGATACACAAAATTGAAGACAGCATTAATGTGTACATTGATGCAATAATTATATCAAGTGATACAGAAAAGGAACACATAAAAAAACTAAATAGGGCACTAAAGATACTTGAAGAAGTGCAGTTATGAATAAATGGAAACAAATGTGATATTATGAAGGGGAAAATAGTATTTTTCAGAAGAATCAGTATGAAAGACAATACAAGAGAATGATTAAACAAATCAAGAAACCAAGCAATAAAAATGATTTACTAAGAGTGATGAGATTTTTCAGCTACATTAGAAACTTTATTCCAAACATTACAGGCAAAACAGCAAATATGACAAAACTAATGAATAAATCAGTATGATTCATATGGACATGGGAACAACAGGAAGAAATAGATAACATAAAGGAAGAATTATCAAAATTACCATAGTTAGACACACCTGACTACAGAAAAGAGTTCATACTTGATTGTGCAATTGGAGCAACACTGGGACAAAAAAAAGATGCAAAGGAACTACTGGTAAAATTTTTCTGCCAGAAGCTAAAATCAAGGAAGGAGAATTACAGATTGGAAAATTGGAAATGCTGGTAATCATTGAAAGTATATAGAAGTTTCAACACTTCCTGATAGAGAAAATATTCAAAATTTTAACAGACAACAGTGGACTGGAATGGTTAAAAAAAATTTCAAGGGACAAATCCTCTATATTATCTAGATGGATTGAATAATTAAATTAGTTCAAATTCAAAATAGAACATAGAAAAAGCTCATTGCATAAAAACGCAGACTTTTGGATAACATACCTGAGTATTAATAAGATATAGAAAAAAGTGAAGGAGATAAGAAACAATTCAATTTTATACCACACAGTGAATACAACAAGCTACCTGAAATAAACATGAACAAAAAAGGACAAGCAATAAAGCTGATAACATTAAAAGAAGAAATAACAGAAGGCAAGATAGTATGGAAGCAGATATTGAATGATATCAGAGAAAAAGTATAAGACCCAAGAAAAATAATATCACAGATGGCCAATAGTTGCTATACTAATTATGAATAGATTGTTATATGTGAAAGCAAAAGAAAACAAAATTGCAAAACCAGAAAATAATAAAAGAGACATGATTAGAAAAGTACATGAAAGAGGTCACACTTGAATAATGCAAACAGAGATGACATTTAATTTGAAATTCATTACTATAGCAGCAAGAAAAGTAACAGAAGACATAATAAATAAACGTACAATGTGCTTATTACACAATTAATAGCATTTTCCTACACAAAGAGCATCTTTAGAGAAAATAATTTCAACTAAACTAAACCAAACCATGCACATAGACATTGAAATGCTATCAAGAGACAGAGAATACTACCAGTAACTGCTGGTAATGGTAGACAATTTTACCAAATATGCCAGAATTGTACTGATGGTAAATACCACATCAGAACAACTGAAAATATTAACAAGGGAGTTTATCCTAAATTTCAAACCAATGTAAATGATAACAACAGAAAAAGACCATAAGTTGAAAGCACACTTTTCTAAGAATTAACAAAATTACTAGAAATAGGAAGTGAAAGAACTACAGTGTATCACCCACAATCTAACAGAGCATTAGAAATATTAAACTGATCACTGATAAAACTAATATAGGTAGCCACCCCAAGAATAGACAGAAGCAGATGGATGTAATGGACATGGTGAAATATTTTTATAATACATTTGTGCACTCAACTACACTGGTGACACTGTTTAAAGCCATGTACAGAAGGTAGGCTGCAACACTATTATTGTGATGAAGTGCTTCAGCTACACAGAACAGATGGACAATGACTTTGTAAATCAATTGAAAAACCAAATAACTGGTATTAACAAGATTTGTCACAATATAAAATGATTGGCAATAAGAAACTATAATAAAAAAATTTACAGAGATGTGCACAAAGTAGGTGATAAAATGTACAAATTCACACCTATCAAAGTTACTGATTCAAACCAGGTAAGAAATTTTAAAAATATATGGCTGTATGTAATTTAAGAAGTGTTACAAAATAACAAGTATGCAGTAAACAATGATAGGGTATTACATTTTCAAAATTTATAGAGGGAAATAAGCAACATAGAATGCAATAAACTAAACAAAAACACTGAGTTTAAATTCATACAAAATACTAATGAAACAGCATATGAAATGAACAACTTGGATAGTTTAGCAAAAGATGGATTCAATAATGAAATTCATGGTGATATCAATGGGCAGCAAAAAAATAAAAATAGATATGCCCCTGAAATGTGGGATTAAAATTTATTAACTGAATTTAGGAATATAGAACAAAACAATGAGATATCAATCAATGAGGAAATCAAGAAGAGTGAGTAAGTCCAAACAAAACACAATGAATCAGAGGAAAAGAGTAAGATGAACCACTTGAACCAGATGTTGATTGCAAGAAATAAACAGAGTGTATAAATTGAACACTAAAAAGTATTTCAGAAAAAGAGGATTTGAGGAAATTAATTGATTTAGGATAACAGCAATCTTCTTAACTGAAGGCAAAGAGTTAAAACTACCAATAACAAGAATGATATGACAAAGAATAACAAAAAACAAAAATACAAATTGCAATGACTCTAGTGAACATGGTTATTAAAAGAAACAATCAAGAAAATGAGCAAACCAGACCAGAATTGAAAAACAGTACAAGTCATAGAAAAACCAATAATATGCAACAGCACTAGAGAAAACCTAATGGAAAAAATATTGATGGTAGAATTGGCCAACAGAACAGGGATATGCCCAAACAAATTTACACTTTTTGAAGAACCAACAAAGCAATATATATATATATATGGGGTGCAACATTTGAAACAAGGCTAAAACAAATGGATGAACAACCATGGCTCACAATGATAAAGATAATAAAAGGGAGGATAGCTAATACACTCAATATAATGAAAGACATCAAAGAAAAGAACATACAACAAACACACAACAAACAAACCAGCAGTTCACAAGAGAAAATCCCACAAGCTCATTAACAAAAGTAATGATAACAGCTGAAATGATGTCAAAAGGCAGAATCACTGAACCAGTTGAAATATAAGAAATGGTCACAAAAACATAGAGAGAGTTGCAGCTCAAGGATGAATGCTTAACATCATATTATTACCAACAACAGAGAAGACAATGGATAAAATAAATATGGAGTAATGAGTAAATCATAGCCCAGCAAGTACAATATATTGGATATTGCCTCTAGTAGAAATAAAATGAGAGAAAAAGAAAAAGAAATCATTGGAAGAATTATCAAAAGATAAATACAAACACATCATTTCAACAATCAAGGTAATGTTTACAGAAGCTTTCAAAAAAACAGAACTATAGGAATTACTAAAACCATACAACCAACTTGCATTAGATGTTAAGTGCATCACATTGAAAATAGACATGAAATCACAATGCACTTTAAGACTAATGAGAAAGGGACTAACACCAAGATTCTGGGAGAAAATACAAGAAGCAAGAATGAATTACCCAGCAACAATTGGGATGGTGACAACACCAATGACAACAGAAAACTATACAACAATAGTCCAAAGTAGAAACAAGAATACTGAAATACACACCTCCAAAAACAATACTGATACCAATGGTAATGCCATGATGGAGATTGGTGAAAGAAAAAAACATTGTGAAAGCATTTCTGCATATGTACAATTCATATGCTAAAACAAAAGAGAAAGTAAAAAGAATGATAGATGGAGATTTATACAGGAAGACAAAAACACTGATGCTAAAAAACAACAATCACAAAAGAATATTTATCTAAGGACAAATAATTCCATATGATCTGTATAGTAAAGAGAGCTGATTAGCAACAACTCAAAATACTGAAAGAAGCAGATGTGTGGAACAATCTACTAAAAATATTCAAAATTTTCTATCCTGGAAGCACAGTGCCTAAAGTACTAGCTGATACAAGTAGAGCAGATGTCCAAATGACATTAATGATAAGCATAAAAGGCTTACAGCAATACATTAAGTTTTATCAAATTTTCAATGAGAAACTAAATGAACTATAACAAGCAAAAATGAAGTGTGGGAACAAGCCTCAGCCAAGACATTCTGCACTTGTACCAGTTGCACATGGTGTGAGACTGCAAGATTATTGCAGGCTTTAGCAAAATATGGCAGATTATTCCATCTTCTTTATCAGATGTAAATGACTAAAACATCTGATTTTTATTTAAGAAATCAAATGTGATTTAGAAATAGAGTTGATGTAGTCAACACATTGGAAAATGTGGTATTCATTTCTAGTGGTGTGGATATTAGAAATTCAAAAAATTGGTGCCATAATTCTCTCATTTTTTTCAAAATTTAAAATGTCACATATGTGCAATTGTATTTTGATTTTGTAAAATTTAAATGAATGTGCCCAGAACAATAGGCTTTGGGCTATTGACAAAAATTTGAAAAATTTTTAGTAATTTATGTATTCACACTTTAGATAAGACCAAACTTCACATTTCACTATTTAATAAAAATGTTGAAAAATGTAAACTGGCTCCACAATTAATATTTATATTGAAAAATAAGTTTTCTGATAAATCTTCATTTCACAAAAAGTATTACTATTAGATATGCATGTACAAAAATGCTAACTTTTTATTAGTTGTGCACTAGAATTATTAATGTGTCAATATTTGCCATTATACAGTTTTGGAAGGCTACCTGATAAAGTTATTTAAAGTTTGTTGAATTTGCACACATTTTTGACAATAAATTTTTATAGATTTTTTGAAATTTTGCACTATCAACAATTTTAATCTTATTTCACCATAAGTGATTATCCTTGATAGTATTTATTTCAATGATTAGAATCATCAGCATTTTTACATAAACTGTTAGTTCCCTTTTTAAATAACTGAATATATCAATAATATATCCCTAAGCCATACAAGGGACTAACATCAATTTAGGTTCTGGAGGTATTGCTGATTCAAACAGCATCTTGCCATAATGGTGCAGATGATAATGAATTGATTAACCATAATGCTGTGGTGATCAAGATAATACACGGTACATTGAACACCTCACTAGTTATTGTTATTTACTGATAATGCACTGTATACTGTTGACAGAATTATCAAGAATTTAGAATATTGTAAAAAAATTTTTTGATGGATTGTTCTTATTAATTAAACATGTAATTAATAGATTATTTGCTAATTGACTTTAAATTTATCTCCTTGTATTATTGTCAGTGACAACCATTTTTAATTTCTGTTGTTAGTGTCTAATTTATAATTTAATAACAGTTTATAACAACAAAGGTTGGTTTAACAAGCAAGTTAACATAATCATAAAGACATCAATTAATTAATGAGAGAAACATTTTATTAGATTTTAAAAACAATTTTTGAATTTCCATAGGCTTAAATAAAATCCACAATTGATATTAATTTGCACTATCTATGTCATTGGCAAAGTCAGCACCACCATTGTCAGTTTAGAATTTAGCTAATAATTTTCATTCAGCACTCTAAAAAATTTACATATAGAAAAAGAACAACTGAACTTTGGTAAAAGTTTATTGATAATGAATTCTATTACAACACAGTTTTCTTTTTTTATTATTTACTGGTTTCACTAAAAAAACTAAAATACTTACAGGTCTTGTTTAACTATTTTTTCACTGATCAGATGATCACTTCAAACTTTAGATTTCTGTTTCAGCTCATTATGGTCAAAAGCCAAGTGAATGATTTTCAGCTGAACTATTTTTGCTGTAATCTTTTTTGATCTGTATTATTACAATGATTGGAAATTGAAAGTTTTTTACAAATAAAAATCTCTAAATTTAATGGTAATTTATGTAACTGTTTGCACTTCATCAAAATGGTGCTTTTACATTTGCACCTTTTTATCTTTGGTGAGGCTGTTTGGCCAAAGCAAGTTCTAAAAAAGCTTAAAATTCAAGATGGAAATTACACATTTTTGGAAGATATATACATTCCTTAATGAAGAAATATAGTGAAAATTTAGGAGAGATATGCAAAATCTAGATTATACTTACAAAGTTTAAATTTCAAGAAACATTTACATAAAACTTTTAAATCTGAAAACCTTAATATATGTGTAAAGACCTGTAAATATAGTAATGGTGAATAGCTTTGTGTACCAATATTGATTGTATCACCTAAGATGCATTGAATATAATTAACATAACAATTAACATTGTATTTAATGCTACAATATTATACTGAATAATATGCAAGCTGTTAGTTGAATTTTGAATTGTGATAAATGTTTGCAACAATCTGTGTGGATTGCTTGCATTACTCCATTCAATGACACATATATTGATGGAAACACACTCTAATCCAGAAAAAAAACTTTAAGACAATCCTAAATTCAAATGATTTTCTAAGCAATATATGTTTTCTACTTAAAACTTAATAAGACAAATGCAGGAACAACTTAATGGTGACAGTAAATTCAATCATTTTTCTAAGCAATATATGATTCTACTTAGCACTTATAAAACCATATGCAGGAACAACTCTATGGCTATCCCAAATTCAAATGCTTTTTCTAAGCAATAGATGTTTACTACTTAACACTAGAAAATCTGAGTGGTGAAATTTGACCACTTTGCACATCTCAAAAGGAATTGGATACTTTGTATGAGAATTTAAAAGGAACAGCTTATTTTATTCTTCTGACACTTTTCCATCATTTGCTTTGTTTCTGTTAGTAATTGAATGCGTGAATTCTGACAACTGCATGAATTTAAGATATAGAATCATTGGACTTTCTAGTGTTAACACCTTAGATATATACAGGAAAATTTATTGTGATCCTAAGTTCAAATGTTTTCTTAAGCAATGCACATTTATTACTTGTATCATTTTCATGAAATCCATTTCTTTGTTATTTACCTTGTGTGCATTCACTCACAGAAAGCATTCTGACTATTAAACTTGTATTGTTACTTTCATGTGTTTGTGGTGCATCTGTTCTAATTTGAAAACAAATTCTCTTCATAGAGCTTTTAGGTGGTTGATACTTTTCATCATCTGTGTATTTTCATTAGTAGAACTGTCTTTATCTGATTTGTCACTTGCTATGACAATTTCCTGAGGTGCTTGATGGCCTTAGTTTAGTTACAGAATGCAAGTATTGTTATCTATTTTATCATTTAGTAATTTCACCCATTTGTGGAAAATTCATCAGATCTGGGGAACCTTTAAATTTTCCAAAATTTTCTGAAATTTTCCATGTAGTATTTTTAAGCATTTATACAAATTTCCACACCAAGCACAAACTGATTTACAAAATTTTGATTCAACTCCACAAAAATGAACAACCCTAATATATAATGACTTCAAATTTATGAATTAATAAATGTAAGATTCATAATTATAGCATTTTTTTTTAATCATGAGCAAGAGATAGCTCAGAAACAAAATACATTTATTAAAAAGCACAGTAAAAAGTTTTCAGTGAATTTTGCAAAAAATTATTTAGTTGTATTAGTGAGTTCAACATTATATTTTGATAACCAAATTCTATTTACACTAAAGTTAAAGATATCAATAAATAATCAAAGTTGGAAGCAATTGTGAAACAATTGTTCATATGAAAAGAATAGGTGCTAAAATAGAAAATTACATTAATTAAATTTAAAATGACTTTTTGCAAGAATTCATCAAATTATGAAATAGAAAGGAAATTCCAACTTAAAAATTACCTTTATCACAAAGTAAAACAAAAATTATCTTGTATATATATTTGACATAAAATATATTTGAGGTATTTTGAAAGTCACAACTGATCTATAATAATTATGGAAACAAGATATATTGTTTTCATACTCTGAATGCAATTGCATATTAGTATGATGTACTAATTACAGAGAAATCATTCTGCATTTGGTCTAATGGCAGTTACCCATGACTAAATACCATCAGATTCTAACTAAAATTTATCAAAAAATTGCTTCCCTTGCTAACATAGATAAACTTATTGCAAATATTATATGCATAGCGTCATTTGATGTATTTACCTCTATTAGTTATTTTACATCAGATTTCTCTAGAAATATCTGATTTCATGAAAAACCATTGAATTGGTGAGTTGTGTATTATGCATAATATGCTTCCCAAATTAAATTTCTTGAATAATCATAGTTTTTATGTAGTTTCTCAACTGATTTAAATATCCTGCAATGTAAGGTATTTACACAATATAATCATTCTATTTTCATAAAATATCTTATTTGAAGTGTTGAAATATTTAAGAAATGAAAATTAGTTTGAATAATTAAAAGCTAATTATATTTATTTCAAAAATTTCAAAAATGAACAATGATTTAAAAGATCAAAAAAATGTATTGCCTTAACTTACACAAATATGTATACATTTTCTCTTGCATTGTCTTATAACAAAGATTACTGTGCATGCAGCTAATATGTGAAAATTTTTGATGAAAAACAACTGTAAGATTACAAAATGTTTTATATTTTAAACGCTATTATTTATATATTTTATCTCTTTAGATATTTTCATTTCAATATTTGAATTTCAAAAAGTATAAGAAAATTCTTTGTATACCTTTAAGTGTGATTCTCTGTAAAGTAAATACATGCATTAGAATATTGAAAATTATATATATATATATATATATATATATATATATATGTATATATGCCCTGTTTCACAGGGCACTGTATATGGTGTCCAAACAATTTTTTTTGGAAAACCTGAAGCTCATTCATAGGAAATAAACCCTTATTCAAATACGCAATAAATTGATTTTTTAGAGAAAGTGAAATATTGTGGTTTTCCATAAAAAAGGAACTTAATGCTATAGAAAATATGAAACTTCAGACGCTCGACACAACCCCCATATTATCTGGAGCGAGTATACATCTGTATATACATAATTGGAGATTGTCATTATTTAACTAGAAACAGATTTAAGTATATTTTGGAGAGGAAACCTAATTAAAAGGTTTGCCTAGGATACTGGTATGGGATAAAATTGATTTTCCTAATCTAACAAATTCAGTTTGAAAAGCGCGATTTTGAATAGAGTATAAAACAGGATTTAGCAAAGACGAAATAAATGCTAAAAATACGCAATTTTGATATAAGTCGCCAATAGGTTCTAGGCCAATGTCTAAATTATAGACCGCGTCGAAGGAATATACACAGACGAAAATGTACACAGGGGCTGTACAAAAAACAAATACTAAAGTTATAGTAATTGACGAAAACAAAAGTTTTTCATGTTTTTTCTGTTTGTTCTTCATATGAAAGCTGGATTTTCTATAAACATGTAGCACAATTTGCAAATATAAAAAGACTATGGAACAGAAGCAACAAAAAAAGAAAAGAATGTAATAATAGGTAACAAATAAATGTTGATGTTTTGACCAACTATCAGCAATGAAAGCGCATATAATTGGCTTTTCAAAGGAATCATCTACATCAAAAATAAACCAATTATCTCCAGCAGAGAGAAAACCAATTATCCATACAAATACGATAGCATAATACTTGAAAAAATAACTTGACCTGAGAGTTTTATATCTAATGGGATAAAGCACAGCAATATACCTATCAACTGCCAAAAAAACTATGTGCACAACCGAAATATTGATGAAAGCCCAAATATAATAGGTTGAATATATTACTTTGCAAAACATACTTGCAAAAATTATCGACGGAACTGCTAATATTGGTTGAATCCAAATTTCAAACAATGCACTTATGCACGTGAAAAAATCCGTAAGACTTAAGCTAGCCATGATCTTGTTTGTGTACACACTTTGAAGTCTCTTGCTTTTTGAATAAATTAGAACAATTGCAAAGTTAACGAAAATACCAGAAAATGCGAGAACTGTTTTCAATATCAAGCTTTTGAGTGAAATTTCGTCCCATTGAAGGCTAATGGCAGTATTGACTGTTGAATTCATTCTCTGCAAAATACTGTAGTCATTGGGTTTTAATAAATTAACTGAGATGTTATTGGAGCAAGTTTATCAAATCAGAAGTCAGTTAAATCAATGATTTTTAATATTGACTTTTGAATATTCAGAAAAATTAAAGCAATAGATGTGATTACAAAATTTGATTATTGGCCATTAACTCATTAAAGGTTGAGAAGCATGGTAATGTTTGGCACTGAACCTGAAGTTTTTACATCACTAAAGTTTAGTTAAATAACTAAGGGAACTTGTTTAGCCACGAATTAGTGTACATGGTGACTCAAACGTGTGTTGAAAGCTTCTGATTTAATATTTCATATTTGTATCCTGATATTTGGGTCGTTGTTTTCAACACAGAGAATGCCTATTGTTTTTATGTACTCGCATTTCCTGCATGGTTGTAAAGATTAATGTGAATGAAATTTTATAACGAGGGTTTTGTAAACCACAATCTTAATTATGCAGAGATCAGAAGCTTATTTTCATACACACCGATCAAGGACAGAAGATTTTAATATAATTAGGAAAACACCTTGCAACAAAATCAGAGAAGCTTTAGTAGTTAACCATGAAACAATATATTTAATGCTAAGTGTAATTGTATCTGAAGATGATTAAATAATAATAAATCTAAACCAGTTAAATATGAAGCTCAGACCTTGTATATATATATA
>CABFPE010000845.1:153777-188152 GCA_900660155.1 Hofstenia miamia | reverse complement strand
ATTCAAATTATGCATATATATATATATATATATATATATATATAATCTATATCAAATTTAATATATATTTTGAAAAATATAATTTAAATGCGTCTATTACACACATTGCCAGAAAAAATTTGTCTTGATCCTCTTCAATATTATATAATTTAAGGTATTTCCCTTGTTCGCCCGACTTAACTTACCTCTTAAATTCATTAAATGCAAAATTGACGTGAGAAATTCAAATGATATAGATATGATCTTTGCATTATTTTATAGTATTAGCATTAACCAATTAGAATTGATGATGTATTTGAACATTCGCGTGTTGACATGAAATTATATTCAATTGCATCTACTTCATTTTTCCCTTTATAAATTGACATATGGGATAAAATTTTTTGCAAAATTTTGACGGGTGAACAACTATGGCTACAAACAAATTTTTTTTTGCATTGCATAGTAAACCAATAGCGTTTAAGCAATTGATGATGAGCTAGATAATCTATTAAATTTAAGATATATAAATTTGTAAAAAACCTCTTTCACTTACAGTTAAGCATAGTGCATAATCTACGCCGCACTTTCACTAGTTATTTGCTGACGTCACATGGCACTGTTTAAATTTCTTGTAATGAAGCATTTAATAGTGCTAAAATCAAAAATAATGAAAAAAACGAAAAATGAATCATTCTAGGTTTTTTTTATAATTGATTGAACAAAAAATATGCATTTGGCCCCCCTCCACTCGCATTTTCTTAAAAAAGGCACTGAGAACCAGTCACTTTAAAATTTTGTGCTACAATTGTATATGCTTATCCATTCAGTTTCAGATATTGCAGTCAAGACAAACAGTTAGCCATGAATTTCTAATATTCATTATTGGGTTATTGAATGACATTAGTTAGAATTTTATCATATTTAGGAAACAATTTCTTCAACGTTGTGGTTATTCAAGTACATTGAAAACTCAACAGAACTTGGTTTGGGTTGGATTAAAATTCATTGTTGTTTCATGGAATGTTTAAAGAAGCCATTATAAAAGAAAATCTTGACCTTAACAAGAGACAATTGTCAAAGTCATATTACATATTACAAAATGCAATTGTAGCATTCAGCAATAGTTCACAGAATAATTTTGTTTTTTAATAAATGAGTACACTTACAGCTGAGTATTTTATTTAAATTATAAGATCCATACTATAAAATTCCTGGTCTACAGTCTGGTTTTCCAATTCCACACTTTGTGGTTTAAAATACAATTATAAGTCCGGAAATAAACTAGCATAAATTTTTAGCTTACCAAAGTCTTATCAATTTATTGTTAGGATGAGTGAAACAGACATGCAATGATGGCTTCGACTCTGGCCCGCTCAAAGATCTTTAATCAGTTACTTATTGTAATACTATAAATAAATAATATATAATGTGAAAGAGGGCGATAGAAGCGGGATCCACCCGACAATTTAACCATTTAATTGTCCCTATATCGATTGCACTTCCAAAATGTTAAAAACCAACAAGTGGACTATTTGCTGTGAAATTTTTACCAAAGGGAGCTTGGAACTTTTCCAAAATAGCTCTGACTAGAGAGAATTCATGCACATGTAGATAAAGTAAAAATCGTAATTTCCTTCTGTGATACTAATCAATTCGTTAGCCCATTAACTGACGATTTTCTGAGAATATACCTGCTCATTGAATATATTGTACTTAGGTAAAAGACATAAATTTCAAAAAATCGTATATACCTATGGAAAGCAACAAGAATCATATATATGGATCATATAAATATGAATAAATTTTATGTATATGATTTTCATTTTAATATTTATATATAAATATTGAAAGAAAGCCTCATTGAGCTGCCGTAGCGTCAAACCTGGGGATAGGGGGTTTAATCCTCCTGTTTTGCTTAAGCCAAATTTTTGTATATAATTTTATTAATTTTTTCATCCGTTTATTATATTGTAAAACTAATTATTACTTCAAAAATTACATTTCATAGCAATAATTCACAGGAATTTTGTGTATCAAATGTTTACAATAAATTGCATTCTTAAATTATTATTCTTCTAAGCAAAATGAAATTTTTAATTATTTTGCAAAAATAGAAAAGAGCTATAAATATTGAAAATTTATTAACCAATTTTAAGTGCTAAATGCCAAAAATTTTGAAAAAAACAAATTTTTGTAATTATTACATCATAAAAGGTCATAAATTCTCTCAAATTTGAAGATGATTAGCAATTCAGCATCTTTCTGAAAAAGAGCTCTCACATAGAGATGAGGGGCAACTAAAAAACGGAAGAATTCAGGATTACTAAAAATGTGAGAATATTTTAACTCAGTCAACTGTTGCAGAATTTAATAGATGAAATTTAGGTCATTATTCATTTAAATTTATTATTTACATATTCAATTTCAGCTTTCGCCTTGAAATTTGTGCACATTTAGTATAAGAAAACAGAAAAAATACTAAAAGAATGCTGCAAATAGAATCTTTATGAGGGATATTTCACTGAAAACTAATTTTTTACAAGAAATCGTTTTATTTGAAAGCTGACTTGCAAACTGATTAAATTCTTGAAATCATATCTTACACATTATTCAATTGAATTTTGTTACTAGTAGTTTGAACAATGAAAGGAATTCAAGAAAACATGCTAAATATTGATATTAGTAACATATACACTTAAAATAGTTTCAGAGCAATTTGAATAGGTCACATAAATTCATAAATACTTCAAGCAAACCGTAAATTAATATTAATATAACCATTGCTGTAACTTGGCTGGATGTGACTTTCATTCCGCCCGGATCCGAAGTATGAGGATGACTCGTTTGCTTTCTAGAAAATTCAATTAGATAATAGGCTCATGTACTTTAACATTACAATTTGCTTGTAAATTCGAAATTGTACATACATTCAATGGCCGAGATATCGTAAATGACACTTTTCTATGAAACATTACAGTAATTGTGGAATATATTACACAATATTTTTTATTAATATGCATGCAGCATTAAAATGTTACTTCATACAGTTTATTTAATATTATAAATTGAAAAGAAGTAATACCTTAAATTGAATGAATGTACATGTGAAAATTAATGACTTTTAAATAGTACTAAGTTGATCAAAATTATATCTAGAATATAAATCTAATTGTCTGTGACTCATCAGCACAAAATCTGCATTTGACATAAACTAGATTGAGGCCACTGCTGGTACGCTTTCCACATGTAATCTGGTTAGATTGAACGCAAGGTGAATATATAGGTGAATAAGTGAATAATTTGGCTAGCTCCTGTATTAGTTGTAAAATAAAACTTTTTCACAAGAAATTGCCATCCCCGCATTTCTTGTAAATTATTCAAACATTTAGTGCACTGATGCCAATAATATTTGCCAAAGTGTACAACAGGCAAATGAGTCTAATACTGCTTGAGCATTTGAACGGACTCATCAAGACCCAAATTATTCTTATTGTAATGGTTGATTATTTCTGGCTTTTGCTTCTTGGACGTGTCTGTTTCAGGGTTTGTATACTTGTAGACAAAGCAACGACGTTCATTTTTTACTTTCACTGGTGTTTGTGTATTTTCACCTAGTGACTCAGCTAATTGAAATTGGATTATTTCCTTTTAACGACATATAGCCTGAATAATTATCATTAGGGTAATGTCATCAATTTTTTTTTTTAATTTGATTTGGAAACACAAGAAAAAAATATAATCTCTTGTGTCAAATTTTACACATGGCCATTCTAGTGTTAAGATCAATAATAACTGTATGCACAAATGTTTAACATTGTGTGGGATCACATTCAGTCATACATGTAGCAATATCCGCAGATTCCTAAATGTGCTATTTTGGTTTTTGAGAAAGTTATTCAAACATTTNNNNTTTGTATACTTGTAGACAAAGCAACGACGTTCATTTTTTACTTTCACTGGTGTTTGTGTATTTTCACCTAGTGACTCAGCTAATTGAAATTGGATTATTTCCTTTTAACGACATATAGCCTGAATAATTATCATTAGGGTAATGTCATCAATTTTTTTTTAATTTGGAAACACAAGAAAAAAATATAATCTCTTGTGTCAAATTTTACACATGGCCATTCTAGTGTTAAGATCAATAATAATTGTATGCACAAATGTTTAACATTGTGTGGGATCACATTCAGTCATACATGTAGCAATATCCGCAGATTCCTAAATGTGCTATTTTGGTTTTTGAGAAAGTTATTCAAACATTTGAGTAAAACAATTTGTCCTTATTAAATGATGGCATGTATTTTAGGATAAATCCTATTGGAGTAAGTCACTCACATTGTTTTTGTTTCCATAAACTAGGATTTTACAGTTGAATGAGAACTAGGTGGTGACGTGGAGCACTGTACGTGTGGTGATAATCAACTAAATTAGACTGGCTAATCCGCTTAATGTGGACATTCTATGGTGATTTCAAGCAGTAGTAAGGTATTTAACCAGCTTCAAATGTCAAAATACAAATGCCAGAATTAGTCAGAAATGCATAAATAAGACATGAAGCTCTAAATTGTCTTTATAGTTATTGAAAAAGCTACTTCATGATTTTGAGTAGACACTACATATTCTTTTTCACGCAATTTACATTCATTAAGGAAAAGCACAGAAAAGTCAACACATTTCTTGAATTTTTAATGACTTTGGAATTCTTCACAGTTACTTTAATATATAAATAATTTGGAAATTACATTTATGAGAGTGCTATAGTAAGATCTTAAGATTTAAACAGAAAATGTTGACTAATACAACTTAGCTAAGATATACCTCGTTCATTGCAAAAATAATGACCACGGAATGTAGATTTTTAAACACTAATAATTCCTCAACAAAGCATTTAGCCGAAAAATTCAGGTAGTTTTGCCTCGCACAACTGCAATGAACCAATCAAAGTGATACACACTTGAATTTCTGTACTGGCACATGTGAATGGACTATGAATTTTTGCGAGGAACGGTCGAACTTTTCGTAGGAATATTAAAAATTTGCAATAAGATGGGATGTTACAAAGACAGCTTGGAAGTGACCGATCCCTTAAAATCACTGGAAACAAGAAAAAGCGACTTACGCAATTTGCCTTGAAAAATCCAGCTTTTCATCAAAAGAAGTACAAGAAGTTTTTGTTAAGAAAACAGGGATCCAGATTGCCAAGTCAACTGTATACAGAACCCTAAAGACTGCTGAGGTTACTAAAAAACTGGGAAAAATTGTCCCCTAATTTACGAAAAACGTTTTGAATTCGCTTCCTTCTGGGAAAGCCATTCATTTGAGGATGTGTTCTTGTTTGAGGAATACGTGATCGAGCTCTAATGGAATAAGTTTTTCCCCCGAAATCATGGTTTGAGATACTCTTTCATGTCGAAATTTTTAACTCTTAATTTTGGAATAAGGGGCTATCAACTGTAAAAAAAAATTGCTAGATCGTCTAGAAATTTGCTACGGAGCATGCTAAATTGGTTTATCCAAACGGGTGGACTTGGAGCACAATTGCATGATTCCTCACACATCAATGAAAACTTGTGAATTTTTTTAGGAAAATTCCATCCAAATCTTGCAATAGCCACCAAATTCCCCGGGTATTTATCTAGTAGAGAACATTTAGAATATCTTGAAAACTAATATCAAAAAGAAAATGGCAAAAACCAAACTGGAATTGATCGATTTTGTCTTAAATGCAGAGAACGAGATAAACCCAGAAATAAGAAGAAATTTGATGTCTTCAATTTCTGGAAGTTTGGAGTGCTGCATAGAAAACAACGGAGATCTAGTGGAAAACTGAATTACTTGTGTGTACTGTGTTCATTTACATTTGTTTCACTGAATTTTTGTTTTCATATTTATTTATGCATATTGGTAATATACGATTTTTCAGTGGCCATTTTTTGCAATAGGATATACCTGAAACACTATAAAAATATTAGACTTCTTCTCACAAATTTAATCATTAGAATGGCATTTAAAAACAGTTCTCATAAAAAACTATTGAAATTTAGATATCAATGTGTCTTTTGGTTTATCCTTAGTATTGGCATATTCACCAGATGAGCTTGGAAACCTTAAGGAATGAGGCTTAAATACTCACGTGTTTTATCCAAATTTGTTAACACCCATAGCGCTGTGCCTGTATCTATTGTTACTTTAAGCAGTAAACTGTTAATTTTAACTTGGATGACATTTCTTGAAGTGATTTCGATAAGAACCCTAACATCTGGCAAATATGTTTATTTCGCGTCAGTGCTTCCTTTAGTTATCCAAGGAATTGTATATTCAAGATTTCAATTCTTCTTCCCATTTTTAACATTTCATTGAAATTTACAAAATTTATTATCATTTTGCAACTTGATTTAATGTGGCCTCTCATTCAGCACAATTTGAATATTTCACCTTAGATTTCTCTAAAACTTTAAATAGACAATTTTTCGTTTAATGCGAATTACCTCATGGTCTTTGTATAACTGTCTTTAATGGATTGCGTTTTGTTAGTTAGTAAAGCTCTGGTCGTTTATTTTTTGGAAATAAATTTGTGGAGTGATTTTAGCTGTTGTAGTGTATTGCATNACGTGTTTTATCCAAATTTGTTAACACCCATAGCGCTGTGCCTGTATCTATTGTTACTTTAAGCAGTAAACTGTTAATTTTAACTTGGATGACATTTCTTGAAGTGATTTCGATAAGAACCCTAACATCTGGCAAATATGTTTATTTCGCGTCGGTGCTTCCTTTAGTTATCCAAGGAATTGTATATTCAAGATTTCAATTCTTCTTCCCATTTTTAACATTTCATTGAAATTTACAAAATTTATTATCATTTTGCAACTTGATTTAATGTGGCCTCTCATTCAGCACAATTTGAATATTTCACCTTAGATTTCTCTAAAACTTTAAATAGACAATTTTTCGTTTAATGCGAATTACCTCATGGTCTTTGTATAACTGTCTTTAATGGATTGCGTTTTGTTAGTTAGTAAAGCTCTGGTCGTTTATTTTTTGGAAATAAATTTGTGGAGTGATTTTAGCTGTTGTAGTGTATTGCATTTAAAATAATAATAATAATAATAATTTCAAATTGGATAACTTAAAGATTTTGACATAATTGGAAGAACGAACTAAGATTGTAGGCAAAGATATCGTTTTGTCTGATCAAAATTGAAATACTTCGATTTACCAGGCTTTGCTTCTAAACTAACAAGAAATATCCAGGATAGCTTCTGTGATTTTGTATTTTATGGAATTACATAGGTACAAATTGATAGTTCGCAAAATTAAACCCATTCAATCTCTAAAGAGGAACAAACTGCGAAGTAAAGGAGATTGATTGCCTTTTTTTGCATCATCATTTAGTTGAACATAATTGTTGATGAGAGTTTTGATATTGTCTTTGAAATTTCGATAAAACCCAAGAGCAATAAAAAACAAAAAGACAAGAGTAATAACAATAGAGCATTACCATACAAAGAAGTATCTGAATTCAATATTTGGGAAATTTTAGAAGATCAAGAACTCATGAAGAGGGTGACTAAGAAAATTGAAGTCTGATTATCTTAAATTATTTGCTCAGAAAACAGTAATGCAGATAAGAATATAGAAAGACTAAGTAGTGTCAAAAAGAGGAAAGCAAAGTGTGAGGATATTAAAATGAAATTTGAAGAGAAGATCAATAAGACTAAGGTATTAACAAACTGATTTTGCATAAAAATGGAAAAATATTGTAGCACACATTCAGTCATATTTGAAACATTTCAAACAAAATCTCTTTCAGCAGATTATAGCAACTGAAAAAATCTTTATTTGACATTGCTTTCTTAATGCGAATATTTTAGGTTTAGATGTAGATGGTCATGAAATTTTCTTAACTGAAATTTATGCATTTGTTGCTAGACGTAATTTCTGGCTGCAGTTTGAGTACTATGTTCAGTTTGGAGCAGCTTAAGTATTTTTGCATACGTTTCATATATTTTTCTTACTGCCATTGGAAGAAATCATTTCATTAAATTTATTAGGAAAATGTGTTTTAACCAAGCAGCATAAGATTTTTCTAAAATTTTTGATGGTTTTAACTCTGACAGTATCTCAGTTAGTGGAGTTTCTTTCCAAATTTTAAATCATTAAAAATACTTAGCTGCATAATCAAAAAATTCAATTGTAATATATATATATATATATATATATATATATANAAAACATTTATTTAGGCATAACCCTAACCCTAACCGAACCCATCTATTTTTTGTCATTAAGACTCAGAGTCCATTTCTACAAATTCTGCTTCCGTGTAGAATTTGATGTCAGTAGCCTAAATGATAGTGAATTAGAATCCAATGTATGTTTGTGATGTCGTACTCTTCACAAGTTTTTCACATTTTTAAACCTTATCATATACTCCAATAGCTAAATTTTCAATTAGCCTTGCACATACATGATTATATACATACACCATTTTCAAAAATAATGCATTTGTACAACATGATATATACAACGACTAAAAAAATAATACACTACTTTAAAAATCAAAAACAAATAAATTCTTAACACACAAACACACAACATTAAAAAGTTATAAAATTTCGCCAGAATTTAGATTTTATAGACTAGCTAACAAATTTTGTTTCGAAATCTTTGAAATGCTCTTATAGTTGGTGCATTGCTAATATTTGGTTCTAGTTTGTTCCACATATTTATTGATTTACAATGTTTCCATTATTTGTTATTTCTTTTGAAATAGCAAGGCAAAATGCTATTCAGTTTTGGTAGCAACATTAAATTCTACAAGGAAAAATTGACATCAAATGATTCTTAGTCTTACTGAAAAAGAAAATTGACGGGTTAGGTTAGGGTTACGGTAGGGTTATACCTAAATATAGTTTTCAATGCAAAAATTTTATGTTCTATGAAAATAATATGTGAGTTCGGGCTGGGAGCAAAAAAATCAATATATGCCTATACCAGTACTAAATTTGGTTGCCAGGGTATTCGCGACTATGAATCATTATTGCTCCATTCATTGCTAAAATTGTAATAAATTTTGTTAAAAATAGGAAATCATGAGCAATTATCAATACCATATTGTAAAATTGGAGGGGGTGAAGCTAAGGGCAACTAACAATTCAGTAATCTGACTGCATCAAACGTGTGCTCCATAGCGGTATGAAAAAACAAGAATAAACCTAGCCATCCTTTTATTCAAACAACTTATTGGTAATTGAACATAACAGTTTTTCTTCAGATTCAAAAAGAATTGTGTCAACCAATTCCACATTGCATCATGCTGAAGTTCTACCATAAGCTAAGTCTTCCCTAGAGGAAAATAAATGGTGCTGCCCTACATCATGTCTCAATTCGTATTATCTATCTCAATAAAGTTTGTTATCCTTAACCTTTGCATAAATAAATAAATATAAATAGCATATAATTGCCATGAATTCATGCAAGCCAACAGGCATTATTTAACCACAGTGTAATAATTTATGTGGATTTGTGTGAACAAAAAGAATAGAACTAGTTTTTATAAACTAATTGTACACCTATGGCTAACCCAATGTGACCACATCCTCACACTGGTTCCCAAATTATCATCAGAGCCTAATTCATGATCATCATTGCAAATATAAGCAAAAAGATAAGACCACAGTGAGAGTCAGGATAACAGTGGGGTTAAGCTAAGCTAATAGATTTTCAGCTCAAATTACAAAATGAGTTAATACCTGCATTGTATTTTCAATTTTCCCTTATTTATAAAAGTTTAAATTTAACAACATTAATTTAAGATGAAGGGACAATCAAATAAGCACTAGTTCTTATGACTAATGTTGAAATTAAACAATTGCAAAGTACATTGAAATAAATCATAATAAATCAAGACACTATTTACAAAAAGGTGCATAAATTCTATAATATATAATATTAATATAAAATAAAAGATACTGATGATAACCATGGAAACATTTGCTAATAGTTGCTACTAGTTTCCATGGCTACCAATACCACGACTCCGTTGTTTAATTAGGACTCTAGGCTTTTGCTAGTAGTTGCTAACACCCTAATACGTACAACCAATCAAATAGAGAGGCCATGATTGTACCTGAGTGACATACAATATAGTTGGAAATCATTCTAATGGCAATACAAAGTTCAGAATCCTAGATTTAGAATCATTAGAACAAATTTCTGGTGATGCACTCATTAAATTGAAACAGGTTTATTATATGAAACATTGCATAATACAGTATGATATGTGTATAAAAACTTTGAAATTTATAAATTTTATACATTATTTAATCTAGCATGCTGATAGTTAAAACATTTACTCTTGATGAATTTCACCATTAATGAAAACAAAAAATTGCCATATTTAAGTAAAGTGCTTGTACATGTTCCATGGCTTATAGAATATCACATGAGTATTATATATACATTTTACATAAAAAATACATAAGGACAATTATATTAAAAAATTTGAATTTGGGAAACATTTTGCATAAATTGAGAGAAAATTAAGTGAAAATCTATTGTTTGAGAAGATAATTGTTTCTGTAATCTACATTATTGTAATTGGAACATTAACTAAATATCTCCCTCTGGAAAATCACATTAATTTTTGTTATAAATTGATTTATTCTGTTTTTTTGATATTTGTAATTTTATTTCCAGCTTATTTATGGAATCTCTTAATATTAACAGAATTTGATTTATACTTGAAAAATTTAGAAACTTCATAAAAATATATAAAATTTTTCTAATAACGGACAGGAAGCTCAAATCAATTTGTAAAGATTTTTAATGGCAATTCACAAGTTTGCTACATCCTACTAGAGAAGTAATTATATGTTAGAGATTAGTGGAAAGAGCTAAACATATGTTTTTTCAAATAATTTCTTATGTATGTTTCTGTGAAGAGTTTAGTTACCACAACAATCTAAAGACTAATAATGTTTGATATTGCTACATTAAGTTGTATGCATTTAAATTTTCATACAAACATAAACTAACTAAGCCTAGTGAATTATTGACAATTTAAAAGTCATTGAAAACCATTAATCTGATTAAGACAATGCAAAAGTTGGTGAATGAAGAAATGCCAAAAAAAGTTGTCAGGTATTAAACATCTTCTGTGGCCAAAGTATACCAAAAATTGGTTTAGTTATAATTTCATTTCACAAAATTTGATGTACCCATCACCCAAAGTAATTCAGAATTACTGATTCTCTATATTTTATATTTAATACATAAAAGTATTGTAGAATCACAGGGAGCTCAGACTACTGCAGTGGTACTGGGGAACTCAATGGTTTGAACAGGTTGCAAAGGCTACCATCACAGTGAGTGACCCACATTCCAACAGAAAAACAAAAGATATCAGTAATTTGCCATTGTAACAAAGTAACAGTAAAGATCCACCAATGACACTCACTTCCAATGACGACCAACTCACATTGCATCATGCTGAAGGGGTATCTATAAAGAGAATTACAAACTCGCAAAAGGTTCTACCCTATGTGTCTCTATTTGTTAATTTCTAGCTCAATAATACGTTTCTCATTAGTTCTTATTTTTCAGCTCATGTAATAACAAATAACAGCATGTAATTCCCAATGCATTCACATTAGCCAATGGCTTGTTATTATCCCAGTGTAAGGTGTTAAGTGCATGTTCAAAGGATCAATAAAATGTTCTTATTCCCTAACCATAGTTGTACACATTACTTAATGTGGTCCACCATTTGGGCTGTCTGCCGGAATAAAGTGTGTTGTCACCCTAAACTCAGAAGAGTAACTCCTAAATTGTTGCTGGAACCTTAAGCATCTGTTATAAATATCATACTTCTTAAAAAGGGGTTAGCAATAATAAATAGAAGCAAAAAGCAAATGCAATTGAGTGAGACAAAGTTTATTTGTGTCCCAATACAAATTTCTCAAGTATATAACAAAATTATTGAGAATTATTACCTGTAATTGTTTACTGTAACATCTTCTACTAGGCATCATTACTGTTTATCCTTTGTTACTTTTTAACATTAGTTGTAGTTTTGAGGGTAGGGATTTACTTAACTAGATACTGCTTTAGCTTTTATTTCTCTTAACATAATATAACTAGATTTAACTGTTCACTATTTAGGTGATGAAGCCATGCAGCAATCTCTCCACAATCAATAATGGGCATCTGCCTGAAGCTGATCTCCACATCCAGTTTCACCAATCCTTTGATGATCCATTTGGTTGAGTTCCACATCTCAGCTCATTGATACAGTTTATGTGTACCCTATCCTAGCTCAGTGCATACTCAAGACACAGAACAATTCGACTTAAACTCTATTTTGCAAAAGTATTTCATTTGTTTGCAAACAGACTTGTTACTAGTTGCTTAATTCGTATCACATGTACCCATTACTGAAATACATTGGCTTTAATAAATGCTTTAATATTGAGCATCTTCCTAACCTACATTTATAAAGTAGTACATGCTCAGTCACTTTATCAGTCATTTATTGGTCACTAATTTGGATCTGAAATAATAATAATATGTTACCTAAGTTTTGGTCATCCAACATTTTTACAAAGTCAATTATTTTAATACATGTAATAAGTGATCAATAGTCAGCTAAATGAGACAAAAACTCCTACACCAAACCTAAGTGCACTTTCATAGTCTGGCACAAAGAACCTAGAATTGATCTCAATGATGGATCCAGACCACTACTAAACACCATTTGTTTAGCTTGAAATCATATTAAGTAATCAAACTGTAATAGCAGAACAAAATAAGAATTCCAAATAAAATTCTTTATCAAATTGCTTACAGGATTTAGTTTCTATTTATAGCAAATCTAGAAAAGTACCTGTCAATTTCAAATTTAAACTTTTGTCTGCCAAAATGGCAGCTAAAAATAATGGAAGTGATTTTGCCCCTCAGTTTGACAAAAGTATTATTATTGACTGATACTAATCTCTTATTTTTGACACTTATTGTTTCTTGGTTGCATAATACAAATGAATCTAAATTAATCTAATTGATCTATTACAATATTTCTAATCATCATTTCTTCAGATTTGTTTGGATGATGCTACATTACACTTTTTGCAATCACAGTTTCCCTCTCAACATTAAAGAGCAAAAACACATCACACAATTTCAAGGGGACAAACAAATATATGATCAATATACTACACTAGAAAATTGAGTGATAAAATCATTTACATCCATGTGACGTCATTAGCTAAATTCAGATTAGGATTTAGCTCAAAATTACAAAGTTAATTATAATTGAAAAATGAGGGCCCTAAGTGACTCTACATGTCTCTCTGCTTGACTAATTTTGAGGCAGTAACTGAACCTGTGGACCTGATAGCAACTTTTGAGTTTCTTCAACCATTTTTGCTTCAGTGTACTGGGTCTGCTTTGTAATCTGCATTGGCACTTCACTTTGAGTAATGCTTTGTTGTGGAGATGGAAGAATAGAATCTCAGGCAACTGAGGGCTGATAAGGCAGTTGCATTTGAGTTGAAGCATTCATAGAGACAGAGTCCCTTTAAAGCAACCACAAGTGTCATAAGTGCATCAGTGTCTGATGTATGCACATTTTCTTCACTTATCCATTTTGTCAGGTAAAAGTAGGTGAAGGCTTCTTGCAAAGACCCCATTTGGTAGCATGGTCAATAAATAGGGAACAGAACTCTGTAACTAGTTGTACTGCCATTTCTTCTGGGTGTGACATTTCAGCTTGTGACATAGTGATAATTTTTATTCTTTTGGTGACGTCATAATAGTTTGTGATTGTCTCCCTTTATCTATCCACATTAGGTCTTCAGATGCTTGAAAAAGTATTAAGACTCAAGGACCCAAATGCATAATCTTTTTGTGGATTTTCTTTAGCTGAACATGAAGGGGTTGTCTCATTTGAAAAATATCTTTGATCATTAATTTTCCACCAATATAGACATGTTCTGGGTTTCCTCCTATTAGCAGCTTGTCCCTGAATTCCTTATACTCAGCAGGCTGCATTGACTTGGTCACTTCAGCAGCAGTAGAGGCCTAGTTAAGTTTGTCAGGTAGGGATGTGAACACCTTCTATCATCCCTTGTGAACTCTCCATCACAGTAGTATCAGCAGAGTCATAATACATGGTGGTGAGATGCATAATAGATTGTTCTTTTCAGCATTAGTCTCAACTTGACTGAGCTTCACTTTTTTACTTAGCACTGTGGTTCTGATGGTAATTGATCTTAGCATATCTGATTGTGTACAAGAATATATTGAAGAGGCCTTGGTTACATAACTTATCAACTTGGTTGGAGGAGATTTTGATGCAGGCAGTAGTGCCTTCCACGTCCAAGCCCAGTAAACACAGAACTGTTGTAACTACATCATTTTTGTGGTATTGGCATTTAATAGGCATTGAATTGTTTGAGTGGCATTTATAGTTAAGATTAGTGGTGGTCTATAATTCTGTCTATCAAAAAATATTTAAAAGTAGGAATAATTATAGTATTATGACAATTTGAAGATAAATTATTTAAAAACTGCATGTTTATTGATAGTTGTCCTTTTATTGTGAAAAGATGTCATTTTGTAATGTCATTTTAGTGCCATTACTATGTTGTTCAGTAATGTCATTACAACAGTTCTATGTTTACTGGGAGGCAATTGTAGAAGCACCAGCTCCTCTTTGGAAAACATCTCCATTAGACACCACTTTATCAATGGAAGGATGCCATTATCTCTGTTCACCTTGATTACTAGTTCCACAATAGTTAAATTTTCCACAAACCCCTCTGGCTTATGCTCAATAGTAAAAATTCTCTAGTTTTCTGTGATTGACCAAGTAGGCATGGATTGCAGTGGTGTTGAAGATCTTGAGAATTTCTCAAGGTTGACTGCTTCAATCAAGGCTTTGGTGGCTGGTGATACCTCAGCAGCAGACGATGCTAAAATCTCTTCTTTGTGGTAGAACTGCCCCAGGGAATGCATTGTTGGCTTGAGGACTAAGAGAGGGATGATCTCACCATCTCTTGTAGCATGATGTGGAGTTTCAATAAGACAGTGGTACCCGCACTCAGGATAGTTGAGGTATTCCAAATTGAAAAAGATCTCTGTCTTGGTTGGCACATTATGATGTTGTAACAATTCCAAAAACTGTGTTGTAGACCCCTGCTTATGTTCCATCAGGCAACTGGAGCAAAGTGGCGCATATTTCCAGAGAAGGTGATCATCACTGGTGATAGATGTCCCATGGAGCTACTGGCCCCCAATAATCTAGCATAATATTTTTCAAACCATTTAATAGCTCTTTTGGACTTTCTAGGCAAGGTGGGAAGAGAGCAAGAATGAAGTAACTGATTTTTCACTTTCCAGGAGGCTGGGCAGACAGAAATCTCATGTACACAGTGCTTGGCTAGCTTTTAATGGGTTGCTTCATCTAAAGGAAACTGTAGTTGTGGTTCCTGAGTCAAGAAAATGGCAAGAACCCAGATGGCTCCTTGTGATTATATTCTGGGGGTGTTTTTCTGAAAACATATGTTCCTCAAAATTCTGCCTATCCAGCATATCATGCAACAAGCATAATTCAGCTAAGAGGCATTCAACAGATCTAGAATACTGTGAAGTAGGACTTTGAATATTAATGGTAGGCCACTTGGTTTCAGGGCTTTGATCAACCTTAAGTGTGGTCCAAACTTTGTGGATTTCTCATAATATAGATGCACATTGTGCAAAGCAAAACTGACATGGAGGTTAGTAACAGTGGTGAGTAACAGTGCTTGGATAACTGAATCAACTATGAGGTGGGTGTCAACTGCTAAATGGTGAGTCAGTATCTTCTTGTGCATAAGCAAGTTGGTATAAACAAGTTTGCCACTGAGATTACATTTGTATAATACATGCTGATTGGCAAATAGGTGTTTTTGTAGAGTATAGTGAAGTTTTCCATATGAAAGTTTAGACTTTCAATTGCTATGGGTATGTTGTTCTGTGGTCTGACCTTTGCTAACCTATAAGCAATCTCTAACTGTTCCATAATATTTGGCTGGCTGACCTTGTCAACTTGTAGAAAATAGATGATCAGCAAACTGGTGAAGTTGATTTTAATGCACTTGAACTTTTGTGTCACCCTCCAATTACTAATAAATTGGCAAAGGTTGTCAAGGTTAAAGGACTCATCAAACATAGTGTTCACAGTGCTATGGCAATACTGATCACTCAATCCTTCTTGCATTTTCAAGTTGTAACAAATGATTTATTAATCTTGGGGTGACTTTTGGCATTGATAATGAATGGTATTACATCTACTGAGCAGGTGAGCTTCTTCAAATTGAAAGTCCACTGGAGCTTGTTCTGGGTCTCCTCAGAAATATTATCACATATAAATCAGACTGCTTTCTGCATAGCAATCAAATAAGGATGGAGAATCTCCTCTGACTTTAGATATATTCTTTTTTCTATTTCATCCTTCTGGGACTAGACACTAGCTGAATCAACTGAAGAAGGGCCAGGGCTCAAGGGGGTTATCAAATCACTCTAGAGCTGTTTAGTGTTTACAATGTTAGTGAAAGGACAACAAAAGTCTCTGGAAGTTTGCTCCTCTTGCTTACATAAAGAGCATTGTCTCCCTACATAGTCTCAAGAGGTCTGCTCACATAAGGAGTGTTGTCTCAATACATAGTCACAGGAAATTGGATACAGTGTCCTCTTCATGTCTCCCTTGTTTTGTTGCATGGCTCTTCTCTGCTGGCATTGGGGACCTCTTTTGTCTTGTTCCATCTGAGTGAGGTTTGTTAGGCCGCCATCTCACTCATCTCTGGGTTGGTGGTTGATACTCCTGGTGTTTCATCTATTTGAGCTTGGTTACTAAACAAAGAAATGAAATTTAAGTCCCAGTCTTGTGGGTTAAGATAATTTTTATCATGAACCCTATGTTTGGGCAAAATACAGTTAGCAGTACTGTTGCTACTATTTACTAAGTCACTATCAAATTCAGTGAAGTCATCTTCCTCTCACTCAGTTAAATTATTATAAGTCAATGCCATTGTCAACTAGCTTAAACTCACTATTGTTATCAATAACTACATTTTCAATGTCTCTCACAACTCTTTTGAGCCTCTCAAAATGGGCAATTTTCCCATTACACAATAAATAAGTGTGATGATCTAACACCTTAGTAGTTGTGAAAGGACACCATACAGTTTTCAATTGAAGTTGGGCTTCTGGCAGATCACTGACCGGTTTGTATTGCAACAGATGGTTAAGTGAACTTCCTGCATCTCATGCAGCATGTGATCAATGTATCTCTCCAAGCTAAGCACATGGTACTCTGGGTACATGATAGACAGAGGCATGTTTGCCTTGCCACCAAATATGTATTTGAACAGACTCACCTTTGTTGTGGAATGAACAGCTGTATTATAAAAATAGTCTACAGCTTTGATGACCTGCTTCCAGTTTCTCCTTGCAGCTCTAGAGAGAGCAATTCAAATTAGTTTAATTAAGGTATGATTCAACTGTTCTACTACACCATTTGACTGTGGAAGGTATGCAGTTGAAAGCTTGTGCAAGATTTCAAGTTTGATCATAAGGGTCTCCATGAGGCAATCATTGAACTGAGGACTGCAATCTGAAATCAGCCACTCTATTGGGCCTAGTTTAAGCACCCATTCTTTCACAATCTTTTCCTCAATAATCTCAGCAGTGGTTCTGTCCAAGGGGATCAATCTCGCATATTTAATGAAATGATTGTTCATGATGAGCAGGTACTGGTATTTGTCATCATCATGAGACAGCTTCTCCAAGTCCATGTGGACAACTTAGTTTGTTTGTTCAGCTGCATGACTCTGCAGCTCAGCTTGTTGTTCTGGAAAATGGCCAGAACCTTGCAAAAGGCAAGTCAATGACATTGGAACAGCCTGACAAATGCCAATTATTATGTAGCAAGTATTAAACGTCCTTTTTGTCTGAAAATTCCTAAATGCCTGTGCTAGTGGATTCATTGGACAAGATCACGACGGAAGTACTCAGGTACTGTGAGGTCATTATTATGGCTTTTGGTGTAAAGTAAGCCTTTTTCATTTACTTTCCAATTTTAATGCTTAAAGTAGCAATTTGCAACTGGGCTAAGAGGATAGATTGTATTCCTTAGCCTCTGAACAATTTCTGATAACACTTTGTCATGTTGTGGACACAAAACATTTTCCTCTTCTGTAATTTCCTCTTTAATCAAAACCAGCAGGATTGCTTTGCCATGATGATCAGCACTTATCTCTGGGAGGAGTTTGTACTCATTGAGAAGTATGAAGCCAAAGGGTGTCTTCTCTCCAGGAGGTTTCTGTAGGTCACATTTGTAGCTCTGGAGGGCAGTTCAATAGTCCACATTGAGATGAAACCTCCCAGAGCAATGTTGGATATAGAAAGTGAAATTGTTTAAGTACTCAATCCATCACACTACTATATTTGATTTGTTGCCAGAGAATTTTTAAACCACACCAGGGCACTGTTTGTTGACTGTTCTTACCACAAAGGCTCAACTGAGGATGAAATAGAGGAACTTCTTTAAGCTCTCCACCAAAGCCAGCATCTCTGATTTGGTAGCACTGTAACTTCCTGCTGAAATACTGGACTGGGCTCTCAATGCCGTCTATTATCTGGCTAAATAAGCCACTGATTGTGACTGCACTGGTGTCACAGTCAACAATGAATTCCCAGGTGTAATTGGATGTATTAAGGCTGGGGATCTTCCTAAGTTCCTCCTGTTCAGATCAGGTCCATTTAAACTCAATGTTTTGTTTCATCAGGTGTGAGATGTGCTTAATTTTGTTAGCCAGCTCAGGGATGAAATCTCCATAATAGTTCAAAAAGTCCATGAGACTCTGCACATCTTTTCAAGATGGCAGTGTAGCATAATCCAAGGCATAATGCTGCTAAGAAGAGAAGATCAGAATTAAGATCAAATTATTATTTATTGATTAAAAACAATTTAAATTTAATTATCATAATTATGTTTGTAATATTGTAGAATCTTGCCAACATCAAATTTAACTTAAATCAGGCTTTTGGTCAACATAATTCCTCTTTATTTACTATTCAATGTATGACAGACTCAAACACCTCTCTCTCTCTCTGTGTGTAATAGTTAACTGTTTAACTTGATTAATATAGCATTAGCTACACTTAATGCCTTGGATAACTACTGTTCATTTAGATTGAGAGTGATAGATGGTGCAATGGGTATCAACCTGACCTGAAGCAATGCATTAGAGGATAGTTGGTCTTTGCAAATTAATCCAGCTTCACTCAGATGACATTGAAGGAATTACCAGTGGTAGACTCAGCACATGGAAATGTGTGTGTGTAATTTGCTAACAATTTAGTGCATTGATTGTTTTTGTTATTACGAGCTAATGCAATAAACGAAATGTCGCACAACTATGCTGCTGTAGCTTATTATATGACCCTACATATAATAACCCTAAAGATATAAAAGTACATGTAAGCCCTTGATACATGTGAACAATCAATGCAGTCAGTGATAAATAAGTGTTGTAACGTAGTCTGATGTCTGAGAATTTACAAATAGGCAATTGATCTAATAACACAGGAAAAATGAGATCTAATAATCATTGCCTTCATCATGAGGGTTAACCTAACAATCATAATGATAATAATAGTTGTTGAGTAGCAAATGATAGGAAAGCTATAACAAATAAAACTCCCTATTCTTACACCTAACCTAAAAGCACATCAAGTAAATGATGACTACCAGTTGCACCTCACTTTTGAAAGGCTGTATGTGCTTACTGTTCCAGACTTCCTTTAACTGCAATTGGGGACCACTGTCAGGATTACTCTAGTGCTTCTACAGTTTAGCTTTCCATTTAATTTAATAAAACAACCTGACAAAAACAAAGAAGCAAATCCAGTAAATTTTGTTCATCATCAAATAAATCAACTACACTCTTTTTATACTTAGTACTAATAAACAATCAAACACTTAGCTAGTACTTGTCTAATAGATGTTGTTGTGTATTTACTAATTTTCCCTCAAATTTCTTCATCTGCTGTTTTACACATGTCATTAATTAGTATTTGCATTTCAGTCTTTTTCCATTTGCCAAAAGTACTGCCAAGTAAATTAATGTAAAGATACTGCTTTTATGATTTTACAAATAATATAATTAATAATAATCATGTGTTTACATTTAATAATTATTTTACTGAAGTCTCATTTCTTTCCACTTCTTCTCTTATCTTGACCAAACATGATTTTATGTTGATTATGTTACACTCCCCCTCCAGCATAGCTAATTAAGGATAACCACTCTTTCGCCATGAATAATTTCTGCTGCTCTCTTTTCTTATGAGGTTTCTCATTTCCAACCATGGCTGTTGTTTTAAGGCTTTTAATTTTGTGTTGGATGTTGCTCCCCGCATGTACTTTCGAGTTTCATCATTGAGGATATCAATTTCTGCAGTGCATATGCCTGTTTTGTTGGTGAGTTCTACTATGCTTGGCCTTCTCAGAGTGTGTTGTTTTGTTAGCAATCTTGTAAAGTATTTTTAAATCTTTTGGTGTGCTTTCTTTGTTGGAGATAACATTAGTATGTCCACGTATTGTAACATCCATTGTTTGATGTTGAGAGGTATCAGCACAATTGTGATTTTGTATTTCTTGTTTTTACTATATTCTGACGTTCTTTCTTTCTGATCAGCAATACCAATTTCTTGTTATTTGCTAACACTATGCACAATAGCTATATTGATGTTCATGTGCAAATATGGGGTGCATTGACTTCTTTGAACAACATGTTTTTGAAGTTCCATTTGGACTCCATTTCATATGCTCTTTTTATCTCAAACAATGCTGCTTCAACCAACTTATGGTATGTTTTAGTTGGTGACTTTATATTGATCCTAAGCCATTCTTCTTGCATTGGTTTCTCAGCATTCATCTCCTTCCATACTTCAACAATATTTTTGAGATGTTCTGGCATTTGGTTCATACTGCATTTAATATATAAATTCCCAATCTCTTCCAATTGTTCTCTTGTCTCTAAGATTTCCATTGTTTTGACTTAGTAATACATATCAATTGCTATTTTTGGTTCTACCATAATTCTTTCAGCTGGTGATATCATGCTTATCTGCAGGTCAATATTAATTATTTCTGAATTTGCCAAGCCTTTAGCTTTCATAATAAACAGATTTTCCAGTTTTTCTTCTAATGTATGTATGAACTCTGGTATTTCCTCACTTGGTTTTTTCTTCATAATTAAAATTACTTTTTCTTTGTAATTTTTGGCCAGTTTTAGTGTTTCCTCTATGTTCGTTTCCAAACTTCTTAAGTTGATTTCAGCTTGATTGATGAAATGAATTATCATTAAATGATTTCTGTCTAAATTCACTTGTTCACATTTGTTGATTAGCTTGTCTTTATTTTTGATTACATTTTGTACCTCTTTCATTGTGAACACTTCATTGAATGTGATATGTACTGTACTCTTAAAATATGGCTGGTTAATAGTTTCTTTCATTTCCTCTCCATTTGATATAATCATGTTGCAGACTCATCTGTTATGCTTATCTATCACTATTGGAATCACTGAAAACATGTTGTTGTATCAGCCTTTTTGTTTCATGTGATAAATTATCATATGAATTGTATCTGATTCCTCTGTTAGCAATAAACTATGGAATTATTTTGTCTTTCCCTATTCTCGTCATTTTGCTTTCACATACCTCTGATCTGGATGACGTAGTTGTTGTGGACATTTGTTTATGTGAGAAAGGTTGAGAGCTTTGAGTAGTGTTTGAAAATGAACTTGTTGACAGTTGTTCAGAGATATAATCATTTCAGATCCTTTGCTTATATCCTGTATATCTGGGTCCTTTAATTGACCACAGACCTTGGTACTTGCTGCATTTAGTTGCAGATGAGGACTGATTGTTGTAGCTTGATACTCTTTGCCCTTTAATTGGCATTGAGATTTGCTGGATGAGGGGGAGTGTTCCATTTTCGAATCCGACTTTTCTTCCAACCTTGTGCCCTTTAAGTGATGCTTGGTATCATGACATTTGCCCTCTATTATCTGCCTGCCCTTTAATTGACATTTGGTTCAGGGTGATTTTTGTGATTGTGTCTCCATCATCATACCCCTTAAGTGGTAATCAGATTGTGGAGATCTTCTTCTTTTTCATCTTCTTCTGTTACTAGGTGGTGAATGCTCCATTGCCATGCCCTTTAAGTGACAATCAGATTGTGGAGACCTAGTACTTCTGGTACTTGTGCTAGTTTTCTCTCCTCGTCATGCCCTTTAATTGACAATCAGATTTCAGGGTTTGCCATCTCACTCTTCTGCTTTTCATTGGCAATTGTTCTTCTGTTACTAGGTGGTGAATGCTCCATTGTCATGCCCTTTAAGTGAGAATCAGATTGTGGAGACCTAGTACTTCTGGTATTTGTGCTAGTTTTCTCTCCTCGTCATGCCCTTTAATTGACAATCAGATTTCAGGGTTTGCTTCTCACTCTTCTGCTTTTCATTGGCAATTGGTTGGCACTTCTGTTCAATCTCTTCATTTTCTAATCTAAATGGAGTTACTAAATTTATATCCCATATTTCAGGGTCATATTTATTTTTATTTTTTACTGCCCTCTATGGCATCACTCTTCTCTCAGCTCCATTTCCTTCATTTTGGGGAGTATATTCTTCTTAAAATTCCACCTCTGCCACACTGTCCAGTTCATCCATTTCATTATATGCACTATCATCATTTTCAACTAATTTAAATTGTGAATTTTTATCTAATGCTACTTGTTCTATGTCTTTTGTTGCCCTTTTCAAATTTTGAAAATGTAAGGTCCTGACATCATTAAGTTTATAATTATTATTTGGTAGTGTTTGTGTAATGACAAATGGCCCTGCTCATTGTGTTTAATTTCCTTACTTGGTTTATGTCTTGTGTTCTCAACAATGTGTACATGTAAACCTTATCACCCTTTTTATGTGGCTTTCTGTAAATTTTCTTATTAAAATTTCTTTGCTGTCTTATTGCCGATCTTTTTGTGTTATGGCACATAACTTCATGAATTTCTGTGATCTAGTTCTTTATTTTTCAAATATATTCTTTATCTGGTTTTTCAGAGTATGTATGGTACTGCATTAAAATTTGCGTAACTGCTTCCCTGCCGTACATTGCTTTAAATGGTGTCATTCCCATGGTTGAATGAACTGAGGTGTTACAGAAATATTCTACCATTTCTATTACTTCTCTCTAGTCTCTTCCACCCACTCTTGACATTAAAGTTCTTATCAATTTGATCATTGTTCTATTTAGTCTCTCAACCACGCCATTTTATTGTGGGTGTTATGCAGTTGTTTTTTCTGTTATTATTTCTATCAATTTTGTCATTTCTTCAAACAACTTACTTTTATCATTTCCATTGGCCTGAATTTCAATATCCATTCTTTCATTATTTTTTCTGCTACTATCTTTGCAGTTGTTGAATCCAATGGAATCATTTTTGCATATTTTGTAAAATTGTCCATGATCACTAGAATATACTGATATCCCTCATCAACTTGCAATAGCTTCTCCAAGTCAATGTGTACCATTTGGTTTGGCGCTGTAGCCATAGTTTTTTCTAATGGTGCTGTTTTTCTTGGGAAATGACTCTTATTATTTATTAGACATATTGTACATTTATTAATAACGTCTTCTACCAGTTTCCTTATTGCAGTTGTTATAAATCTATAGTTGAATGTTTGTTCTGTTTGGATGATACCAATGTGTCCATTTTTGTGGATCTTTCTTACTAGTTCTCTTTTGTAATACTCTGGAATCACTATTCACAGTGCCTTACCTTCTACATATAGCAGACCATTTGTATTTATTCCCCATTTGTATCTTTGGAAGTAGCTATTTGCATCTCTCCCTAGTTTAGTTAGTTTTCCATTAATCTTATCTTTTATTTCCATTAATATGACATCTGTGTCTTGTTTTTTGATGATTTCATGTTCTGTTATTTACTCTTTAATAGTAATCAGCATCATAGCCTGTCCTTTCTTATCAGAATTAGTATCTGGTAGTTTTTGATACTCACTATGTGGAATGAATTTGAATTTTTTCTTCTCTCCTATTTTTTCTATATCCCTTTGGTATTTGGGAAGCACTGTCCAGAAATCAGCATTCTTATGTAATGTTCCCTTTCTGTGTTGTATTGTAAATTTGAATTCATTTAGAAACTCTATCCATCTTGATACTATTGACGTCTTGTATCCTGAGAACTTTTTTAGCCATGCTATGCCACTATTGTCTGTTCTCACTTTAAAATTCGATCAAACAAGAAATACCTGAATTCTTTGATGCTTTCTATTAGCACTAACATTTCCAATTTCGTAGAACCATAATTTTCCTCACTTGGTTTTAATCTTCTGCTAAAAAATTGTATCAGGACATCTTTGCCATTTTTTATTTGTCCTAAACATGCTCCAATTGCTATGTTACTTGCATCACAGTCCAAAATAAATTCTTTTCCATAGTCAGGTGTGTCTAGTGATGGCATTTTAGCAAGTTCATTCTTTACATTGTCTAACTGTTCTTGTTCCTTCCACATCCATTTGAATGGTTTCAATTTTTTCAACAAGACTGTTATCCTATTAGTTTTTTGTGCTATATTTGGTATACACAAATCAAAATAGTTTATAAGCCCCATAATTCTTTCAATGTCTTTTTTGGTTTTAGGACTTTTGATATTCTTAATCATCTCTCTTGCAGGATTTTTCATTTTTATTTTCCCTTCTTGTATTTGCCTTCCCAAGAATACAACTTTGGTTTTCAGTATTTCACATTTTTTCACATTTACTCAAAGTCCTGCATTATACAAGATTGTTAATGTTCTATCCAATTTCTCGATATGTTCCTTTATTGTCCTACTTGCTATCAAAATATCGTCTATGTAAGCACATACTCCGTCTTCCAATTTTCTGTTATCTTGTTTTAGTACCTTGGGTACGTATCTCTGGAAAGTTGCTGGTGCATTCCTTAATCTGAATGCCGTCCACTCAAAAATTCCATAGGGTGTTATGAATGTGGTTTTCTCAATGTCTTTAGGTTCCATTGGTACTGGCCAGTAGGCCATGTAAAGTATTTGTTTTTCATTGCTTTGTATATCACATCGTCTATCCTTGGAATTGGATACACATCCTTTTTGTCACTTTGTTGAGTTTACAAAAATTTATACAGTCTGTATTTATTTCCCTGTTTTACAAACACTGTCAGCCTTGCATAGGGACTTTTGCTTGGTCTTATGATTTGATTATCAATCAATTCATTGAGTATCATATTGTAGTTATCATTTAGATTCTCCAGTACTCTTCTGCAAGGTAGTCTTATCGGTTCATCTGTTGTAGTTATAATCTTATGTCTCTCCCCTATTGCCTTTCTGACATAATTTCACTGATTTTAAATATTTTGCTGTGTGTGTTGAGAACTTCTATCAGTAATTTTTTTTCTTGTTCATTGAGTTGATCATAGTCATTTTCTTTTATCTCTGGCATTTGGTAATTTTGTTCTTCTTGTTTTTCTATAGTGTTGATAGTTTTATCTACTATCTGTTGTTCCGTCTTAATTCTCTTCCCTTTTATTTTTACCTTCTGCATTTTTAGGTTGATCACATGGTTTGTTGCATTAAGTATTGGTATAGTTCCTTTGCCTTTGCATATATTGCACAAGCTGGAATGGAATTGACAATTTCTTTGTGTTGATTCCCACCTGATCATATATCACTATTGCTGTGTCTACCTCTTCTTTGGCTTCAATTTCACACATTTTCCAATTGTTTGGTAAAATTTTTGTGTCTTGTGTTAACTTAAACACTATTATCTCATCATCTTCTTCATATGTTGTTATAACCTCCTCTTGCACTGTTATCATTTTATCCTTATAATTTATGATGCATCTGTTATTTGTTAAAAAGTCATTTCCTAGTATGATTTCATATGGCCATTGACTTTTTTCCGTATCAATTACTGTGAAAGTCTGTTTGAATGTTGTATTAGCCACTCTTATGGGTATATCCTGTAACTGTCCTTTCACATCTATAAAATCACCAGATGCATTTATTAGTCTATTCTTTTCATTTATCAAATGTTGCCTTTCAAATCCTATTTTTTCTGCACAATCATTGGTTATTATCAATATTACTGCTCCCATATCTATTGTAGCATTTACCATAATATCATTGGCCACAAGTGTAATTGTGTTGGTTTTCATTAGGTCTGTAACTATTAGCATGGGTGCTGATTTTATCAGAGACAGCACTGCTTCTAGTTTAAATTGTCCATTTCAGTGGATTCAATTTCTTCATTATTCTCTTGTTCTTCATTTTTGATTAAGTCTTCTTCATCAAAATACGCTTCTTCTTCTTTGATCCAATTAATTTGTCTCTTACAATATCTTTTTGTATGTCCTTTATTGCCACACATCTGGCATTTCAGGTCTTTCCTTTTTATTTGTTTAATTGTTCCATCCTTCAATTTTATTTTTATCAATTCCTCTCCTGACTTTTTATTCAGTGATTTCCCTATTGTTTTGTTCACTATAGGTATTGTATAGTTCATCACCATTTTTGTTACCACTAATTTCTCATTAATTCTTGCGTTGTTTTCCAATGTTATTTGTATTGCAAGTCACATTTAATTTGGAATTGTTGACATCGTATTGACTCTGGTAGCCCTTTACAGATGTGTAAAAATAGGTTATACTTTGAGTACATTTTTTCTCTTGAGCTCAGTTTGAGTAACCTCTCTGCTTGTGACATATAGTTCCTTAAGTCATCTCTATTATTCATTTTTGTTCCATTTAGTAACATTCAATATTGACTTTTGAAGCTTTCATCACTATAGTATTGTTGATATTCTCCTATTAATTTCTTATAATTTGTCTTTGTTTGGTTATCTAACACCAAATAATGTTGATATGCTGCTCTGCTTAAATACAGTGGAAATCTTGCAGCTGGTCTTTGTTGGGTTATTTTTCTCTTTCTCATTCTCATTTCGAAAATTTGTAGCCAGTCATTGAATGTTGGTGAGTAGTTATCAATTCATCCTGTAAACTTGGGTAATATTGCTTTGCATATGGATGTATTGTTATCCTCATCCTCTGCCAGTATTGTATCCTCAAATATAGGTTTTTTTTTATCGGTTTCATACAGTTAGCCTGTACTTGTTTTGTTATATTTGCTACTAGTTTATTGATAAATTCTTCCTCAGTCTGACTTTGCTTATAACTATCCATTTGTGTATCCCTAATGGGCTTTTTGATGATCATCTCTTCTATGGTTTTACTGTTTCAGCTCTTTTTTCTTCATTTCTTAGAATCATCAATAATATTTCATCTTTTAGACTATTGATTTCTAATTGTTTATTCATATTATCCTCTTTAAGGTTCGTGTTTTCTTCATGTAACTCATTCATTAGTCTTTGCAACCTTTCATTTTGAAGTTTCATTTCTTTGTTTGCTTCAATTAACTTTGCTATTTGTTTTTGAAACAGATTCCATTGTTCAGTTAGCCTTACACTTGTGTCTTGTATAATGTCATTGATGCATTTTTCTTTTTGATTATTCATTTCTTCTATTTCAACTATCCTTTGTGTTAACTGTTCTATATGTCTTGTTAACTCTTGTCTTTCCATTTTATTATTTTCAATTATTTCTATTAATTGCACTATTGTAAGTTCAGTATCTGGTTGCACTGGCTGTAATACTAATTCAATTGGAGATGGTTCACTCTTGGGGGATGTTATTGCTCCTTGTGTTTCTGGGGTTTTTCTTGACTGGGGGTTTGAAGTTTTGTTTTACTCATTTTCTTTCTTGAATTTACCATTATTACATTTATCTTTGAGAGTAATCCTTTATTGGTTTATTCCTGCTTCTTCATGTACTTAAGTAAGGTGGAGTAATTATCTTTGTTCCCTCTTCTTCCAGTTTTCTATTCTTTTGTAGACTGAAACAACTTTCTTTACACTAATTATTGTATTGGATTTTTCCATTATTTTTTGCTTTTAGGATTTTCTTTAAATTTACATCTTTTTCCTCTTTCACATGTCAGGCGCCTGTCATGGTCACCATGTAGAATCTTGCCAACATCAAATTTAACTTAAATTAGGCTTTTGCTCAACATAATTCCAGTTTATTTACTATTCAATGTATGACAGTCTCTCTCTCTCTCTCTCTCTGTGTGTAATAGTTAACTGTTTAACTTAATTAATATAGCATTAGCTACACTTAATGCCTCAGATAACTACTGTTCATTTAGATTGAGAGTGATAGATGGTGCAATGGGTATCAACCTAACCTAAAGCAATGCATTAGAGGATAGTTGGTCTTTGCTAGTTCTTCCAGCTTCACTTCCTTTAACTGCAGTTGGAGACCACCATCAGGATTACTCTAGTACTTCTACAGTTTAGCTTTCCATTTAATTTAATAAAATAACCTGACAAAGACAAAGAAGTAAATCCAGTAAATTTCATTCATCATCAAATAAATCAACTGCACTCTTTTTATACTTAGTAATAATAAACAATCAAACACTTGGCTAGTACCTGTCTAATTGATGTTGTTGTGTATTTACTAATTTTCCCTCTAATTTCTTTGTCTGCCGTTTTATACACATCAGCATTAATTAGCATTTGCATTTCAGTCTTTTTCCATTTGCCAAAAGTACTGCCAAGTAAATTAATGTAAAGATACTGCTTTTATGATTTTACAAATAATATAATTAATAATAATCATGTGTTTACATTTAATGATTATTTTACTGAAGTCTCATTTCTTTCCACTTCTTCTCTTATCTTGACCACACATGATTTTATGTTGATTATGTTGCAAAAGAATAAAGTGCTTAACTTGAGTGAATGGTGCTACCCTATTTGTCTCATTTTTTAATTAATTTCTATCTCATCCACAAATAAACATCTCATTTTCATTGATATCTCTCAGCTCACTAAATAATAGCTTGTAGTTGCCAGGCATTTGTGCTAACAAACAGTATAGTATCACCACAATGTTGTAAATTATAGGTGCATGTACATGTTGAACATTGAATAAAAGATTTATTAATACCCTAGGCATAACCATATATGTAACCTAAATTGTCCATAATTTGGGCTGGAAAATCTAAAAGATCTCCAGCAGCTATGTGTGGTGACTGTGACAGGACCCTGATGTGATGCAGAACATTCCAATGTCTCTGCAAGATGAACCCAATTGATAGGAGTCAGCTGAGTCTACACCTTAGTTTTTGCAAGTTTGAGTGAAGAGCTGTTGAATGGTTCCTTTTGGGCCATAATCTTTTCCATTGAGCACACAATGAAAAGTCATGGAGTCTGGCCTGGGGTGGTGTGTAGCATCAGCCAGTAATTGTTATTATTTATCAGCCAGACCTCTCGCTTTTCTAGTTGGTGATTGGTTGTTGTAATATTTGTATATATTATAAATAGCAGTGTATATAAAGAACAAAATGTTTGTAAATAGGAGAAATAGTTTGAACTGTATTCTCTGTGATTCTACAGTATTTTGTTAAAGAAAATTCCAAGTTTGACCAAGTTTATTCTAATTATGAGTTTTCAAGGGTGAATAATATTTATTTTACAATGGGTTACATAAGCTAGAAAATAATTGCAATGAATAAAGAAATTGAAATTTAAAATATTTTTTTTGTTTTTTTAAGTTTTGATTGGATTCAAGATTGAGTTTTGATGATTTGTCTTCTGAGTTTTTCTGATCAAGTTTTTTTTATTCAAGTTCATGTTTTTACAATTCCAAGTACTCAAATCCCTGTGTGTATGCATATGTTTTTTTGTTATAGCTTTGCCTAATAAATTTTGTTTTATTCATTTAAATCAATTAATGCATTATCACATTGATATTAATATTAAATTAAGGCCACTTACAAAGTTTTCAAATATTTCAACAAATATTTCCTACTTTACAAACTATAAAAATTATTTGATAAAATTTAGAATGAATATTCAATGATTGTGGCTAAATTAGTCACAGTTTTAGTTTAGACTTTTTCTATTCTTTCACTACAAAACTGAATTGATTTTTTTCTGATAATGGAATATATTATTATATGGAATACAAGTATACAAGTATTTTCTTATTGAAACCAAGGTTGAAATTATGCTGTGCAGACTTAGCATTAGTGTACTTATCTTGTAAATATTCTTAAGTGGTTTCTCCAGTAGCAACATTTGATGGTGTGCCTAATTGGCAGTTAACATACTGCACCTAATGGTCAAATGAAAACAGAGCTGTTGTTGTACTTAGATAAATTCTTGAAAATGACATATCTAGTTAATGTGAAAACATAACTCATTTTCAAACTTTTGCATTAGATTTTGCTAAAATCAATTCATTGGAAAAATCATTTGGTTGTACCAACATAAGTGCTGCAAGAAATGTTTGAATTAGTTATTATTTGCTTCATGCATTTGCTAAAGAAAAATCATTCAACAACATTAATATTACCATTTATTTGAAAATTCTCTAAAATTGGTTCATTGAATTACTTATTGTATTATATGATTAGATTTGGAATATTTATGTTTTTAGTTGATACTAATTTATTATTAAGTGTCTCTTACTTACAATATATTTTGGCGTTTTTACTTTTTACCGTTTATAGTGATACGTTGTCATTCAATATTGAATTAAGGTTAGGATATTTTGAAATTGTATGTATCTTTTTAATGTTTTATTTTGCTTACTCTTTTTAAAATTTTGAATACTTTAAGTTAAATTTTGTATGATTCCGCTGTAAATGTTTGTCGTATTTGAATCATGTGAATTCACATTGATGCACAAAGATTGTTTTTTATTTTTATTGAGTTTTTCATGTTTTCAATGATTTTCTGTTTTTTGTGTAGAGTCGAACTTAGTATGGTACTAACAAATTTGGTTAATTTTACCAAGTGCTTTTTGATACTTTTTGTTATCCATTTTCTGTCTTGATTTTCGAAATGTAAGGTATTGTTAAGGTTGCAGATTCTATATTTTAAAGTTTGTCTAAAAATTTAGGATATTTTCGTGTTTGCAATGTGAAGAGAAATACTTGCTATACCAAAATTTCAATATGTAAAACATCGATTCTTCAAATTTAATACCGACTAATTCATTAGCATATGAATGTGCTGCATATTTTATGTGCTTTATTTAGTCTCTTTCCTCGACTAGCACATTTCAAATTTTATGGTTTCATGTAGGGCACACCAAATGTTTGATCAGATTTGAATCTAATTACATTATATTTGATTTATTTCTTTAAGCTTTTTCAATTTTATTGCCGTTTATGCAATATTATATTTCCACATTAGAAATGTGTAAATGTACTACAATTATCTATAAACAGTGATTATCTAATGTTTTAATTATTTATTTAGGAAATGGTGTTAAAGGCAACCTTATTGATTCTATTTATTTTTCTTACATTTGGAGCACTTCTATCACCTGTGAAGCCTATCTGCTTTGCCCATGAGGATGAACTAATGGATGAAGGTGCAAGCGTAGAAACTGAGGATGAACCTGAAATTGCTGCTAAACCAGAACCTGGAACTCCTCCTCCTGAAGATGAAAATGCAAAGACCGATATGACAACAACTGAAAAACAAATTGGTCCTGCTGAAGATTTAAAATGTTCAATATTTTTTTTGGAATACGGTGGAGATGAACTTCCTGCTGGAAAGTATATTAAAAGTCTTATTCATTTACATAGCATTGCCGAACGAGATTTTCATTTAATTAATGTCGAAGCCTCTCTTCGCTATCCAGCAGATTTTTCATATTATCTTCAAAATTTTACAGACAAAACATATCCGGATGTTATAGTTAAAGCAGGCCGTCAAGCAACAATTTTTTATGCATTCCACTCCTCAACACACTATAGCGGTAGACCGTTTGGTTTGACTGTAAACGTTAATTACAAGACCTCCGATTCTGATGAAGCTGAACTATTTCAGGATTCTGTATTTAATAAAACTGTTAATTTTTACGAAGTTGATGAAGGTTTCGATGGAGAAACCTTTTTCATGTATGTCTTCTTTGTTGCTATAGCAATTATGCTGATTTTAGTTGCATATTCATTTTTGTACCGAAATAAAAAGTCCGGTCGTAAAACAACTGTAGAACTTGGGACTGTGTCCCAAAATGGTATTACCAATGAATGGTTACCAAGCCATGCCCGAGCTCAGAATTCTCCTCGAAAGCCTGTTTCTTCTCGTAAATCCCCTCGTGCTTCACCTGGCCGCAATAGTAAAAAAGACAATTGAGATCATTTGTAATAACTCTTTTGTCAATAACATATTTACGTATTTTGTTTTGTAAAAAATATTTTATTTGTATAGACTTCTTTGGCATTTGATGGAAACCAAATTTAAGAAATTTATTTAAAATTGTTTAGTATTTCAGTATTATGGTGTTATTGCATTCATTAAATCTACAAATCAGTAAACATGTTTTCAACGATTGCTTGTTGAATTTTTTAAATTTATTATAAAATTATAGTAATTATAACATTTTTGTTTAATATTTAGTCAATGCTAATATATTTTGTTAGTGATAGTACTATGGATATTTCGAAAATTCATTTCGCAATTACTGATTGGTTGCAATGTTTAAAATGTTGGTTTTTGGTTGCATTTTATAAACTAAAAGAAATGTATACATATTATAATTTCCAGTGATAGATGTGATAATTTATTTTCATCCTAAATCATGATAAATACTGTGCGCTAGACCATATTTCAATTTTTGGCTGCCCCCGAGATATTTCTTCGAAGTGTATTCATTCAATTTTTAGGTATTCAAATCACATGGTAGGTTGTAAATAACGCTTTTAACATGTGTGTTGCATATGTGTACTATAGTTTGTAATGTGTACATATAACCGTTGAAATTTGTTTTAATTTTAGGCTTATACTTTATGACATTGGTTGGGAAGGTACTGTCAATTGAAGGAAATATTGGTGTTGGAAAATCAAGCATTATCAACCATATAAGATCTTCTTTAAAGCTTGCAAATTTTCCAAACATTATTGAAGAACCTGTAGTTTCGTGGAATTCATTACTCAACAAGGCATACCACGATCCTAAGAGATGGGCATTTACAATGCAATGCTCTATTTTGGTATCTTTCATATTTTACAGTTTCTTAGTAACGAGTTACACATCGCACTGCTATTATATATACAGTTAAATCTCGCTACTATGCCCCCACCTCCAGGAACCGAGTGAAAGTGGCATAGTAACGAGAGTTTGTAACATGTAGCATGTTATTCTAGATGTTTAAAACGAGAGTTTGTATTGTACATTTGTGTAACAGTTTTATTCTATTCTTTTAGAACATTTTTATTCCTTAAAATATAAAATTCAGACCAAATTGTCCATAATTTGGTCGCTAATCCGACTTTGTGATATGGTCTTCAGCGCCCATGATATCTCTCTCATGCTTAAATCTTGCAAGTTGTCTGGTCCTTGTTATCCTGACGGTGTTCCTTCCTTTGTAATTCATGAAACCTCCTCCACGCTTTCTATCCATTTAAAGCATCTTTACTCCTTCATTTGCTCCACTAAGCGCTATCCCGCCTGTTGGAAGACATCTTGGATTTCTCCGCTGTTAAAATCTAATCAGCTTCCCTCCTCGCAGGTCACGTCCTACCGCCCAATAGCTATTCTATCTCGACTGTCTAGCATCTTTGAACGCCTTGTTTTTCGTTATGTATTCCCAAAAATTCGTCACCTCATCTCTTCCTCTCAGCATGGCAACCTTCCTGGTCGCTCTACGATTACTAACCTGCTCCTCTGATCGAAAACTGCTACTTTCACTCTGATAGTAATGATCCTGGTTGTATTATCTTTCTTGACATCTCAAAAGCGTTTGATCGTCTCCCTCATTCCATTCTGCTTGACAAGTTACGTTTATTTGGTTTTGATGTGGATTTCATCGAACTGTTCCAGTCCTACCTGACTAATCGCCACCAGTGTGTCAAAATCAACTCGTCTATCTCTTCTCCTGTCCCCGTTACTAGTGGTGCCCCTCAAGGCTCAGTGTTTGCTGTTCTTTTCTTCCTCGTTGCCATTAACGACCTCCCTCATTCTGTTCTCAACTCGTCTTGCCTGTTGTATGTCGATGACACTGCGATTTTTGATTTTGGTTGGTCTTTTGCGTCGAACATTTTTTCTGATCTTGAGCACTTGTCTACTTGGTCCTCTGTCAACCATCTCGATTTTAGCACTACCAAGACATGTGGTATTTCCTTTTCTGTGGCTCCCCCTTCTGATTTGCCTCTACCTGTGAACTTTGCGC
>CABFPE010000845.1:140180-151618 GCA_900660155.1 Hofstenia miamia | reverse complement strand
GGATTTAATCACTAAAAATATAAATGGTACATATAATTCTTGCTAAAACATTATTTGTATACATTTTCCAGGTTAAGACTATGTTTAACATAAAGTCTCTCTTTTATTACAAGTTACAATAGCAATAGTGAAATTCTTAAAAATACATGTAAGCACTAAAATTATCATTTGCTTAAATTAAAAAACAAAAAAATGGAGAAAATATATTTTTTATTAACAATATTATTATCTGTACAATTTTAATCAAAAAATAGAAGCTTACCTCTAAAAATCAAAAGTTTAGTAGTCCTTTCCTTATCCAAAACATGATAATAGTTGAAAAAATTAAAAATTAATTTTTTTAAAAACTTATATTTATCATTATTATTAAAATGGTTAAAATGTAAAATTAAAACATTGACATCAAATTTATTATTTTTGACAATGACAATTAAAACAAATTTGTTTGTGTGGTTTTTATTCTAATGCCAAAAAACTTTACCAAAATTATGTTGTCATTTAATTACCAAATGTTTTATACCATTTACAAAAATTTTTATCATTCTCTTTGCAGTTTTCTATTTGGGTAGTTGGTTGTTAGTCATGGCTTCATGTATGAAATTTAATGTTTTTTTTAACTGTAAGGGAATACACTCAATTGTGTTTATTACATCAAGGAATTGTTGATTTTAATTGATGAAGAACTCTATATTATTACAGTGCATCAATCAAAGGAGAATTTTGATTGTTTATCAGGACATATACAGAAAGCTTTCAATTGGTATCAGCATAACTTCCATCATATTGGGTTTACAGAAGGAAACCTAACAAATGAGCAAATGATTACTTTTATCAAATCTCTGAATTTGTTTGGTAGAAAATAAACCATGTGATAGAATGAACTGTAAGAGGACTATCTTAAATTTGTACATTGAATGAACACTCCAAAAGGTATATTACTATCACCATTTGCTAATAATCAGTGTAAATTTAAAAAGTTTATTATAAAACCATTGTAACTAATAGTCAACAAATTTTACTAGTATTATTTTTATAAAACTGTACATGTAAAAAGAGGTGTAGCAAGCAAGACTACATTTTTATTTTACTAAATTCAAATACAATATGTTTTACATTATTGCCACCAGTAGTGATTTCCATGTCATTGTTGTGAAATAGTTTTTTATTTACCAGAGTCTTGTAATTGCATTGACATATTATTATGTAGGAAATGGTAAAAACCATTGTTGAGTCTTATCTTTACTGTAATGCCATATCTCATGTTCAGCTGAACAACCCAGATAGCAAAATTGGTTGTTTTATGGTTGTTTTTAGTTGTTCTCAATATTTGGTTGTTGTAACATCCATAAATAGCCAAGAAACAACCATACAAAACAATTGACAAGAATTAGTTAAATATTACAAATTTCAACAATAAATGTGAAAATGATAGAAGATAGTTTATTTAAGATATTAATATTGAAAAATGATTTATGAAGGATTTTATAAAATAAGTTAATTTTTTACTATCATATTTTTTGTAAAATAAAATCGGGTGGCAATAAAACGAGCCCACTAAAATATTAGATCTACTAGTTATGTCAAGCTGCAACTGGATGATTAACTTTGCAGTGTTAACTTCAACTATTTTACTTTGAAGGGTATATTGCATATATCCACCCTAGTGTGTATCTTTGAAGAACCTTATTACGGTTTTTCATTGATGTATGCTTAGCTCCAGCAAATATCCAAGTATTATCAGGAATACTAGAAAATATGAAATCAAACGCGATTGCTTAATGGGAGTTTTATAGGTTTAGAGAAAACTTATAAATATAGAGCAATATTAATTATTGCCACATTGATTCGGTGGGATTCGAACCCGCAACTTCTGTACATGTGTACAGATGTGTTTATCTTACACCACGAATCAGATATGCATTCTGAAAATGATGAAATCACGGCGTTGTGTGACTACAGTAAAAAGCTGAAACCTTTTCGCGTCCAGTCCGAACCATCTATAAACTAATAAACGGTATAATAAACAGGCAAATAACCAATTAGGTTCTTCAAAAATCTGATCTCATTCAAAATTTCCATCCTAGTGTTTAACTTTGACGAACCTTATATGGTTTTTCATTGTTGATTACTTGGCCTTAAACGTATTTCAACATTTAGAGGTAAGTTTCAATTTCCACAACTCGGATTCGAAATCTACAGGTCATAGAGTATCTAAAAATCAAATACCCTTAAGTGTGAGAATGAATACCAAACTAGTACTCTATATCGATAAAAACACTTACTGTGTTACGGAAGATGAAATGCATCATTGTATTATGCAATAGTACTAGGACAATAATAATCAACTAGAAACTATCGTATTATACATTTAACAATTGCCTCAGTTGAAAAATCAGATGTTTCTTTGCAACTTGAATTTCATAATTTAATAGGAAGAGTTAAGGGCAGCGCCATGTTCCTTTTGCAAATTTTGATAAAATATTTATAATTTCAATAATAATAAAAAGGATATCTTTTATAATAATGAATAAAATTGTTTCAAAAAGATTGTTTTAATTAATAATGAATTTCTCATCCCATTACTTTGTTGGGCTTAATATTGCAACCCAATAAAATCTTCTATTTCGCTGATGGGACAAAGTAATTCCTATAGTTTTAACAAATTTCATAGAAAACAACTCTCAAATATTCATATTCTATTAACAATTATGTATTAAAATGAAGTGAAATATTGGGAAATGTTAACTTCGCTTATATTTGGGAATGTTTGCTTCGTTAGTCACTACTAACTTTATGCTTAACCAGAGCCAAAGCCCTAAAATTTGATTTTTGTTGAACTAGCTCAAAGCAAGCATTTATAAAATATAGTGTTGACATATAAATAGTTTAAAAAATTTGAAAACTTTTTAACGAATTCCCATTTGTTTTAACTTATTTTGGTGAAATTTGCTTTTAAAGCATGTATTTGTCTAATTTTTGAATTTATTTAATCATTTGATTTTTCACTAATTTCTAAAGTTGTTTAGATAATGCCGCTTGATGCTGATATTCGCAAAATAAAAAGAATAGTTCAACAAAAAGTTTCAGCAAGATTTCGAGCAATTGCCATGTATGATAGCTACACGAATTTTTGCAAACATAGTTATTTGTACTACTTTCTTAAAAATATTAATTTTTATTTGCAGAGAGACTATATTTAATCATATAAATTTTGTATGAATAAGTGAAACACTAACATTCCTAATAAATCAAATTTATATTACCCTATTTCAATGACGCTTAATTCACTTTACATCGTTAAATTTTATGTTAAAATTCGTATAGCAATCGTGAATATTTGTCTGATCCTTGTGAAAGTAATTATAATGATACTGTTCCGGAATCTGAAAATGAAAGCATGATCAACCTTCAAGAGAATGCATCTATTCAGGAAAACTCTCTTTCAGGTATATCTGTAGGATAATGTTAACATATTTATGTTGCGACATAATTTATTTAAATCACTTAGTGTAGCTAAAATTTTAATAAGTAAATAATTATTTTAAAAGATTTTAATAAATCGCATCATTTATTATATTGGAAATTATATTCGCGTTTGGGATTTCCCTTGTTTGTCTTTAGATATTGAAAGCGAAGACATTTCTGATCCTTCTGTGCATTCTAAGGACTTAAGAAGTGTTATTGCTGTCATATCTTGTTTCAGTCAAATATATTTATATATATATATAACATCACATAGCGGAAAAATGACCAAAGTTCTTATAGCACATCGCGCGATTCCACTCTAATTGAAGACACTCCAGTATCATGCAACTCTACACCTGTTGGTGATATGTAAGAATATGTTATTAGTTTTTATACTTTTTAGTATTCTAGATTAGTGCCAAAATTCTAATATTACAGAATTACTCAAGTATGCTTTTTTATTAATTGCATTTAATTTAGTTATTTAGAGACATTTATAAAGAAATTACAATGGTAAAGGAAGTGCAAAGGCTTCATGGACATAAATTGAAAAAGATTTTACTTAAACTGAATAGATCTGACGCATCTCAATCTTTTCAGCAGTGTCATTCAAGAGATGACCTTGCTACATTAGAAGATTCTCTCTCAAATCCTCAAACTCATTTGCATTTGGTATATATGAATATGAAATAGTTCTTTTTTTAAACAAATTTTTTCTATGCATCAACTATTTATTACTTGAGCTGCAATTTAGATTAATTCATTAACCTCAGTTGGTGGGGATAATATTGGTGCTTCTGTTCGACTGATGGCAGGACGCTTGATTTCCTCCACATTAGCAGTTTCTTGTAATTGGATTGGAAAGCATGGGAAAATTGGCTTGAAATCGTCTTTTCCTAGAATTATTAATGTTTTAAGAAGTGAGTGATATTTTTTGTGTTAATTATATTAGTATACTTCATTTTAGTTGTAGCAAAGAAGCTTCACAATGGTTCAACAGATGATATTGTTGATATGGTCTTGAAAAAGTGGCTTAAAAATATGCCTGCTGTTGTTGCTAGGTAATATTTTGAATGTGTGGCATGAGTGTATACCTTTGTTATTTAGATCAAGTACTTCATCTACACAACCAGCTGATGAATGAATGTTGCAGTAAAAAACACTTCTGTTTTGTTTGTAATACAACTTTTGGAGAATGCTCTTATATTATTAACATTATTAACAAAGTTTGTATATAATAATTGTAGTAGTAGTAGTAGTAGTAGTAGTAGCACCAATTTAAATGATGCTTTACAATTAAGATTTTGTTATGAATAATAGTTTTAGTTTAGAATATATGAATATTCACATACAATTAAAAGAAAAATCATTGCTGAATTTACTGTCAGGTATGATCTTTGTTATTAACCCTCTATCTTTAGATATATTTACCATTGATTTGTTATAAAATCAATGCTTAAATCTTTGAGCATTGGGAAATATTTGTCAAACATGCTATTAGTTACTTCAAAAGAAAGCATTGATATGATGGAACCTGCAACAACTAATGGCAATGGCATAAATAAAGTGAGTATAAATTATTTAATTTAGTTGTGCTGCTACTACTACTATTAGTTACATTCATTTAATTTTGCATGAAAATTATTGTTTTTTCATTTAAAAGTTAATGGATGTTTATTGGTTTGCATAGATCAAAAAACAACGTTGTTTAAACAACGTTGTTTAGACCAGTCAAAAGGGTACCATTTCGACGTTAAAACAACCATAAAAAAACAACTAAAAAACAACGTTGTTTAGACCAGTCAAAAGGGTACCATTTCGACGTTAAAACAACCATAAAAAAACAACTAAAAAACAACGTTGTTTAGACCAAAATTTGTTATCTGGGTAGTTCACCCCCAGAGACAAACCCCATAAACACAAACCCACTGGATATAATGGTGATGTTAAAAAAGAGCCAAGAAAGTGAGGAAATCCTAAGACAACAAGTAGAACAATTGACTGAGAAAGTCAAAGAGATGGAACAACAAAATGAATTGATACTGAGTGAAATCAGAGTGAACAAGTAAATGCGGTTAGAAGAATAAAATCAAGTATTTCAAAAGGAAATTACCACATGGCTTCATCACCTAAAAAGTGAACAGTTAGTTCTAGGTTACATAAGTTAACAGAAGAAACTAGTCAAGCAGTAATAACAAGTAAATCCTTACCTGCATTAACACAGCTAACATTATAAAGTAACAGTAGATAAACAGTGATGATGCCTGGTAGAGGATATTGCATTATTACTGTACCCTACACTGTGCTGCTTACTGGAAATCATTTTTGTTTTTCCAAACTCAGTTGGAGTTTTCTGCCAAAGACCTGAGGAGATGACAATGTCCAACCCACAGAGGAGAATATGAAGGAAATCTCAAACCAAACATCCAATGGAAGACAGAAAAGATGAGAACCAACCCACAACTAATCAAAGGCACAGAGTGAGATGGCGTCTGAGTAGTCCCCAACGCTGATTCAAGGGCAGTGAGACAAAAAGACACAATGCTCTCCCACTGGAGATCTGCACTGCCAATTTGAGGGTAAGCAGAGAACCAGTGAACATCCCAGAGATCTGCACCGCCAATTTGAGGGCATGCAGAGAACTGGTGCAATGGCAGTGCGACCATTGGAGTTCCAGGGAAAGGTGAAAGTGGGTGAAGAACCATGTGTACATGAAAGTGATTTGAGGCTGATGTATTGATGGAACCCACAACTGGTCAATTGCTGAAAGCATCAACTGTGAGCATGGACTCACTTGATGCTGAGCTGAGCACCAGTAGACTGCTACAGATTACACAGCTACACGCCCCCTCTGAAAGCACATCAAAAAGAACAGTGCACTTGAAAGATAGAGAGAAAAGGATGTCAAAAATAGATGGGAACCCTGCACCCCTACTTTATGGGAACAATGAAAATGAGAAAAAATGCATACCAGAAACTGTCACCAGAAATGAAAATCCACATTCAAAAGATAGTGAAGACAGAGGGCAGCAATTTACCTATAGTACTAGATGTGCAGAAAAGACTGATGGTTAACATGATCATAAGCTATCAAAGAGAATTAGACAAAACCATAGAATGACCATATCTGCGCAGCATGGTTCATGTCACCTTTGACAAAATCTTCATTAGAAACAGCCCAAGCAATCATGGCATATATTGCCCAAATCACAAAAATACCAGAAATTAACATCAACAAAGATAACTTAATGATTATTCATAACATAAAGGATAAAGAATACAACAAAAATCTGGAGAAACAGTTAGATCAAACGTTAAGAATGGCAAGAGTGCAGGGCATAAGAGTAGTAATCATTGGGAGAACTATGATTGAAGAACTATCACCATTCATGAGAGATTTACAAATACAAGTTGAAAACATGTTCCTATGGGACAAAATAACTACAGAATCAAAGTTTGCAGAATTAATTTGCCTAGATTTGCAAATCAATTACTGGGTAGCCTATTGCAGACTAATGGTAGATCCATGTTTAGCCATTGATTTATATAAACAACTAAAAACCATAGAGATGACAACACATGCAGAGGGCTTAGAAAAGCAAATACTCTATTCATCAAGTACAGTGTAACATAATTCAGAATCATGTGTGGTCAAATTAAGAGAAACAAAGGAATGAAAGCAGACTGAATTTTGATATAACTATTAATTGTAAAAACACATGATTATGATTAGTTAATTATTTTGTATAATTTATAAGCAGTAATTTTTCTATTAATTAATTAATTGGCAGTACAAAATGATATTTGACAATTGGTAAGAAGGCCAAGTCGCAAAACGCTAATTAATGCTGACGTGCACAAGACAGCAGATGAAAAGAAATCAAGGATTAATAAATTGTCAACAACTTAGTGATAACAGGTACTAGCCAAATATTTAAGTGTTTAACAAATTTTAGTATAAAAGCAGTGCAATATTATATTTTGTTGATGACTGAAATTTATTGGATTTACTTTGTGTTCTTTTGTCAGGTTTCTTTAATTAATTAAAATGGAAAGCTAAAAACGTTCGAGCACTAGGGTATTTGAGGCAGTGGTCCACGACTTTGTTTAAAGGGAGATAATTCGTAACAGCTGAGCACTTAGTAATGAATTGTTTATCGCTATTCAAAAAGCTGTGTGATTGCGATCAGCACATTAAACAATAATGATTTACTAGCGCCATTCCCAAGGCTGTGCTGTGGCTGGTAGCTGTTGGTCTAACCTGAGGTGCTTTTAAGTTAGGTGTAATGATAGGGATTTTTATTCGTTACAGCTTTCCTATTGATCGTTGTTCATTGTATTACCTTATTATATTTACATTATCCCTCTTAGGAGAATTTACATTTTGTTTGTATTGGATGTTTATCAGTAGTATTACATTATATTTAATTCATAGTCGACCTACAGACTTAAAGCATATGTTTCTGCTGACTGCTTTGATTGTTCACATGTACGATAGGGTATTAACATGTACATATTTATCTGTAGGTTTATTAAATGTAAGGCATGATAATAAGCTAATGCATTCAGGTTGCGAATCTCCTTTATTTTACAACATCATTAATAACAAGAACAATCAACGCACTAAATTAATAGGTCATTCACACATTGTCACAATTTCGTTATCACACAACATTTCATGCACTGAGTCCTCGCGGTGGCGATTGGTATTTCTTTCGATGCAAAAGTGTTCGTTGGAGATTATAGTTATAACGTAGTTCTTCAATTCCTCTTTGTGTTGTGCCTCAGGTCGGGTGTGTAACCCTGTACTTTGTACCAACCATCTCCTGTCTTGAACCTAAATGAGTGTTGTTACTTCTAGTGTCAATCATAGTTGTTGCTTAGATATTAAACTAAAAGTTAAGTAACTACAGTTAAGAACAAAAGAATAGAGATGGAATTTGGAATCTGTCACCTACCTTACTTGGTAACAATAGGAAATATTCGAAGTAGCTCCTAAATTATAGTTAAGTTTACTAGTTGGAAGGTTGTCAATATTCTACATTACATCATTTATTCCAAATCCTTGTTGCAATACGTTTTTTTTCAGAATGTTAAAATTAATTGAATTAAAAGCCTAACTCAAATCCAGTAATGCGATAGAACATGTTAGTTTTTTTATCAAAATTTAACTTAATTTGTTGAGTAATTGATAAAATAGCATCCGATGTACTGTGGCCGAGACGAAATCCAAATTGGTTATCTGAAAGTATTTTGTTTTCAGCAATAAATTCATATATTTGAGCGGTAATTAACTTTTCGAATAGTTTTCAAAATGGATAAGTAATTGAAATTGGTCGACAATTTTGCGATTCTAGGAGATCGTCATTTTTATAAACAGGGGAAACATCTTTCAGTTTTTGGGAGAATTTGTTATCCATTATGCATTGATTGAAGGCTAAAAGTAAATGATTGCCAAATATGTAAAAGTGGTTTTTAATAATAAAATATGGTATTTATATTATTCATTAAACAGTTTGGTTTTTCAATGTTTTTTTCCATTAATAACTTGAAATGGAGTTGTCACTTTTTCTATGCCTGTGATAAATGAAGGTTCTGCTATTAATCCAAGATGATCTGTCGAAACCCCAGCTTGAAATGTATAACAATTTTTATATAAATTTGGATGAGAAGTTATAACATTGTTTAGGCTTCTTAATTTTTTTGTATTTTTATGATTGAGTTTTGTCATACAGATAGAAATTGATAGCTCATCAACATTAAGATAATTAAAGTTACGGCCAATAATGTAAAATAATACCTGGCTATTTAAAACTAAACTTTCTATGCAATCAGAGATGCAATCTTGCACTTCATTTTTTTAGCAACCAATAAATTTTGGTGGATTGTACAATCTGGCAATAATTGACCTCTTATTAAACAGTATTTTTATCCACAATAATTCTATATTAATTGCCTCAGCAAATACTACGAGAATACTTTCAATATTGCTTTTATCATAAATACATCACAACCTCTGTGAATTTTATTCGAAATTTTCTTATCTTCTCAAAAGAAAAATATCCAACCAGTTGAGAATAACTTTCAGGAATTTCACAGTCAAACCTAGTTTCGCTAACTATGCAGACATCTATTTCATATGTGAGAATATCAATTAATACAGAATTTAAGTTTTTGATGTTTCTTAGAGATCTACAATTAAGAACTAAAATCCTTGGAGCTTCTAGTCTTAAGGAATGTGAATAACTACAAATATTGATAATTTAACATGTCTCGCTTGGTATGAAAGGAGTTGCGTAATTGTTTAAATTAGAGTTAATTACATAATTATCGTGAAGAAGTACATTTTCTAATTGTTTTAGACAATCATATATATTTACGACAATGAATTAAATTACAGGGAATATATAGACATGCTAAACAAATATAAATTTATGGAATTTTTTATTAAAGGAAAATTTGAGCGATCATTCAATGGCAAAACGTGATATAAATATGATTTTTGCATTAGTTGGCTAACCACGAAAACTGTGTCATGTATAACACCAAAAATAGGTAGGCATCTATAGAACAAAATATTACATTTACCCCTCATAAATATCAGAAAAACTGTTGAGTCACTACAGAAACTAATAAAGAATATTTCTCAAAAACATCCCTTCTCCCTTACTTGTAAATATTCATTCGACCTCTGTCAGATAGTAGAAAGACCAAGTAATTTACATGACGTCACCCTTGTCAATACCAATGAACTGGCAGAGGACAAAGATCAGTCTCCAGAAAAAGATAAATTACGCTGTTGTCTCGCCTTTCTCAACTACTCTAATGTGTTGACAGTTATTAACATTAGGCAAACCGGTTTTCAGAATGTGCATATAAGGCATAAATTATGAATTTACTTGCATCCAGTGCTGTAGACAAGGATACGCGTGGGTAGGCATTACCTACCCAAAAAATAGCATTCTGTGCCTAACCAAATTAAATGTATTTCATGAAGCCAAATTCATAAAAAATGCCCCCGCAAATTTGACTTGACTATTTCCAATTGAATTGTAGTGCATGTCTTGTGATAACCTGGCAATTGATATTTTTCACTAAACATTTGCTGAAATCGTTAAACATTTTGATGTATTTTCTGTGAAACATCTGTAATAAAGGAATGCACGATTTGACTTCTTGATATTTTTTTTCATTAACTGAATTGTGCTTCATCTGCCTATAAAATTAAAGTTGCTAAATTTGCTGCTGAGATTTCGTCAAATTTGGTTTTTTACAAGCCATATCTATTGAGGATAAACTTAACTGATGTGAGGTTTACTTCAGCATTTTTTAAAAAAGTGTTGCCTAAGTTGAATATGAGTCATTTTGGGATAAATGTTCAATACACGTACTATAACCAAGATTCCTAGCGATGTGTTTATCATTTTCTTTGCTCTGCTAGGCTTTACAGACGTGTAGTCATCTTTCTATTTGTTTATTAATTTTTTTAAAGATCTGCTTTCCCATTGAACAGCAAAAATATGATCGACTAAAAAATTGAAAGTGTAACAATAGTTGTGAACGCATTTTTCAAATACTAATTTTTTTTGAAAGCTTGTTATTGAAGAGAAACAATGACTTTTTAAATCCAGTTATAATTCTGTAATAAATATTTCACACAACTATATGTCAATTATTTTATTAAAGCTAAAGTGTTGCAATACTTTTGAACAGGACTGTGTATGCATATACACTTATGCTCATATTTATTGGCACGGTCTAACAAAACTCTAATTTTGTCTTATAAATCCTAAAAAAAGGTTAAATAAAAGAAAACCACAATGTATATTATGTATTTTAAACTGCCCTTTCCAATGCAGCAATCGGATTTCAGAAAAAATAAATAACAAAGAAACTACAAACAAAATTGTAAAAAACGCTTGTTCAAAATTATTGGCACGACTTACTTTTTCTTTTAATATCAGTATAATATC
>CABFPE010000845.1:102789-117386 GCA_900660155.1 Hofstenia miamia | reverse complement strand
GTTTACAATACTTCAGATGTCAATGTAGTTTAACATGATAAAATTCTGTTTCCCTCATAAAATTAAATTTGAGCAACAATCAGCACCATCGAGGGGACATCAAATTAATAACAGCAAAATAAGATTGAAACTAGCTAATAACGTCATGATGACGTAATAATACAAAGTAATGTTATAAAAAATAAAATCAACAGAATCCCTGAGTGACTCTACAATAATACCATTCGTCACAACTGTAATTGTGTTGGTTTTCATTAGGTCTGTAACTATTAGCATGGGTGCTCATTTTATCAGAGACCACGCTCCTTCTAGTTTAAATCGTCAATTGTGGTAGATTCAATTTCTTTGTTATTCTCTTGTTCTTCTTTTTTTTTCAATTATATCTTTTTCATCAAAATATGCTTTTTCTTCTTTGATCCAATTAATTTGTCTCTTACAATATATTTTTATATGTCCTTTATTGCCACACATCTGGCATTTCAGGTCTTTCCTCTCTATTTGTTTAATTGTTCCATCCTTCAACTTTATTTTTATCAACTCCTCTTCTGACATTTTATTTAGTGATTTTCCTATTGTTTTGTTCACTATAGGTATTGTATTGTTCATCACCTGTTTCATTACCACTAATTTCTCATTAATTCTTGCATTATTTTCCATTGTTATTTGTATCGGTATAGCCAGTCAGTCTACTAGAAATTATATGTAATAACCAATATCTAAGATAATGCAAAGAGATCTTGTGATTCCATAACTTCCTTGATGTAAACAGATGTAATAACATAATGTAATAATAGTTGTAACATGAACAACGAACGATAGGAAAGCTAATACGAGTAAAAGCCCCTATTCCTACACCTAACCTAAGAGCTTCTCGGGTAAGCACCGGCTATACACTTCACCCGTTAACTGGATCCGTGAACCACCGTCTTGAATACCCGNGCATTATTTTCCATTGTTATTTGTATCGTGAGTCCTTTTCCAATCATCTTGTCTAATGAGTCTTCTGTCTCACATTTAATTTGGAATTATTGATGTATTGACTCTGGTAGCCCTTTGCAGATGTGTGAAAATAGGTCATACTTTGAGTACGTTTTTTCTCTTGAACTTAATTTGAGTAACCTCTCTACTTGTGACATGTAGTTCCTTAAGTCATCTTGTAGCATCTGCTACCAAGCATTAACATAGATTAAATTATTCTCTTAAATCATTATTCTTCATTCTAAGCAGGTAGGGATGTATGCATGTTAGCTATTCACTCAGATGTTGTATATGCTTTTGTTAATCTTCACTTAACTAACGTAACTGGATACTGTTTAGGTACTCCGCCATTGTAGTTCTGCTCCATGATTTGGGTATGGCCCCCAGCCATACCTGATCTCTGAATCACCTCACTTGTGTTTCCATTGCTGATCAAGTGGTTCCAATCCTCAGCTCAATGATGTTCTTATGTGTTCTCTATCCTAACTCAGTGTAGTTCTCAATGCTAGTTGTAACTGACTTAAACTCAATTTGTAATGTGTATTTATGTCACTTTGCAACCTTGCAATGTCACTAGCTTCTTAATAATTATTACTTAGCCATTACCAAAAACTATTGGCTTTAAATAAGTTAATTAAAATAAGTTATGTTATAACTTGAAGCTTCCTACCTTACATTTAAATAACATCATACATGCTTGGTCTACTTATCAGTCTATTATAGGTCACCTAAGTCTATAAGATAAAATATGTATATAACCTATGGTAGGCTATCCAGCCCTTTTGCTGATATCAATTATTAGATACATGTAAACAATAGAATCAGTAGCCAGCTAAATGGAGAAAAACTCCTATTCATGTACCTAACATAAATGCAGGTTCATGGTTTGGATCAAGGACCCTTGAGTTACTCTCAATATGTGCCCAAACCACTACTACTGCATTTAACATTTAGCTTGACATTCTGTATAAATAAGCAAACCCATATAAAATCTAAAGATAAGATTTTCAAAGAATTTACTTCAACAATTTCCAAAATGATTTCTCTCATATTTATAGTTAACTTCCAAAAAGTACCTGTCGTTTGAAATTCAAATTTATATTGTCTGCCAAAAATGGCTAAAAATAATGGAAGCAAATTCGTCCCTGTCATTTGGTCAAATTTGACTACAAGTACTAATTTGCTATATTAATACTTAGTTGCATTTACAAAGATAATCTGATAATTAAACTTAAATTGTTTTTTAATTAATAATCATAATTCAATCTTAGTTTTGACTAATCATCTGATCTTCTTTCTTCATTAGCAGCATTATGCTTTGGATTATGCTACACGCCCTCATCAGCTTGCGTTATTTTTAGCACTGCGCATTCTCCATGGACTAACTCATCTGCTTTTCTAATTATCATTTCTGCTTGGGGATCACTCCAACTCATTGTTGCAAATTCTGGTTGTTTGGTTATTTTTAGTACCACCTCTCTCTCCATTGTTACTGTACTGTGGTATCACAGGAATTTAGTCTCTTTAATATTTTCTGATATTGGTGTGATCTCTCTAAGTTCATTCATTTTCTCTGAGAAGTTCTCATAGAATTTCTTATATAGATGGATTCATTTTATTCCAATCATTAATATCATCTGTGCATCTGCTCTACTTGTGTGTGCCATCTTTTCACATACAATTGTGTTTGGGTAAAATAATGTGAAAACCCTTGTGAGGCTCTTTGTGTTTGCCACGTCCTTGAAAAGTAGCTTATGTTCTCTCTCAAATCCTCTTCTGTTATTGTCATTGGATCTTTCTTGTTTAGTCTCATCATTGTCACTACCTCTACTCTTTTCATGACATCATAAAATCAGTACTCTTTGTCCCATAAGTCCAACCACACTACATCATTTACTCCCAAAAACAGCATGATTGCCTTTGTTGTTTGTTTGTCTATTTCTTCTCATAGTTCTTTTAGCTGTTCATGGATTGGTTTTCCTTAAGTATATAGGTGATAAGGAGTTATTGCTCCCTCAACATATACTCTTTCCTTATTATTGATTTTTAGTAATATTATTTGGTACTGTTTGTGTAATGACAAATGGCCCTGCCCATTGTGTTTTTAATTTCCTTACTTGGTTTATGTCTTGTGTTCTCAACAATGTGTACACATAAACCTTATCACCCTTTTTATGTGGCTTTCCATAAATTTTCTTAAAAAAATTTCTTTGCCAATCTTTTTGTGTTCTGACACATAGCTTCATGAATTTCTGTCATTTGGTTCTTTATTTTTCTAATATATTCATTATCTGGTTTTTCAGACTATGTATGGTACTGCATTGAAATCAGCATTGCTGATTCCCTGCTGTACTTTGCTTTAAATGGTGTCATTCCCATGGTTGAATGAACTGAGTTGTTATAGAAATATTCTACCATTTCTATTACTTCTCTCCAGTCTCTTCCACCCACTCTTGACGTTGAAGTTCTTATCAATTTGATCATTGTTATATTTAGTCTCTCAACCACGCCATTCAATTGCAGGTAATATGCAGTTGTTTTTGCTGTTATGCATTCTATGTCTACCACTAGCTGATTGCATGGTCTTAGCATCTCTTCTAATTCAGTTTTTGTGAATGCTTCTGTGAACATCAGTTTCATTGATGCTACTGTTTGCTCCTTCTTCACATATTGGTAATTCCTAGAGTGAATTTCTGCTTTTTCCTTAGTTATTTATATTTTTACTAAGAATCTCTCATCATCCATGTTGATCCATTCCATTGTACGTTCTAGTGTGAAGGCTCCCAATTTCTCTATATTTATCCTTTCTATTTGTTGCTGTGTCTTTGGTGATAGTTGTGTTGATGTTAACAACTCTTCCTCCTCCAACATCTCTTTTTGTGTTTTCATTGTCATCTCACAGACTTACACAGGTTCTGTTATCCCTCCCCTTTTCATCATTGCCGCACTCTTAATGATTTTCACAAATGTACAGCGAGGGTTCTCTTTTTCATATCTTTTCATGTCCAGTTCTAACGTTCATTGGATCTCTTTGTTTTTCATCATGTTTATGATTTCTTTGGTATCTATGATTTTTTGTTTAATGATTTTCTTTGTTGTTATCCAGGGTTCTGTTTCAACCTGTCTTAGTCGAGTATCAGATGTGGCACCCCACATGTATTTTCTCATGGGTTCATCAAATACCGTTCTGTTTGCTATGTCCACCATTGACATTCTTCCTAGTGGGGTTTGTTGACAATTAATCTACTGATGAACTTTTTGATTTCTTGCATTAGTTTCTTGATTTTGTCTGGGGAATCCAACTTCTCAATGTGCCCTTTCAGCAACCAATTTTTCATTTGCATGTTAACTGGGGATAAAGCTATTTAGAATTTCTTCGCCTTCCCTAACTTGTGGCATCCTGCTCTTGAAATTGGTAGCCTCCATTTCTGTTCCTGTGTCATGAATATTGCTAGAATCCACCCTGATGTTCTGAATCTGATCTCAAGGGCCTTCTTTTCCTTGAATAGCATATTTTTAAAATCTTTTGTTGAATTTAATTCATATGCTCTGTTGATTTCCAAAAGTGCTACCTCAACTGTCTTGTGGTATTTTCTCAACAGGATTTCAATATGTATCTCTGTCCATTCTTCTTTCATCTTCTTTTGTAACTTCATTTCATTCCATATCTCTTGTATCCTCTTTATGTGTTCCTGCCTTTGTGTGAGGCTGCACTTGATGAATAGAGTATTTGCTTTTTCTATGCCCTCTGCATGTGTTGTCATCTCTATGGTTTTTACTTGTTTATATAAATCAATGGCTATACACAGATCTACCATCAGTCTGCAATAGGCTACCCAGTAATCAATTTGCAAATCTAGGCAAATTAATTCCATGACCTTCAATTCTACCATTATTTTGTCCCATAGGAACATGTTTTCAACTTGTATTTGTAACTCTCTCTTTTATTGCTATCATTAATGTCATCTGTGCGGTTTATTGCTATCATTAATGTCATCTGTGCGTCTGCTCTACTCATGTGCGCCATCTCTTCATGTATCATTGTGTTCAGGTAAAAGAATGTAAAAACCCTCCTGAGGCTCCTTGTGTTTGCCACGTCCTTATAGAAGAAGCTTATGTTCTCTCTCACCTCCTCCTCTTTTATTGTTGTTGGATCGTTCTTATTTAATCTCATCATTGTCACTATTTCTGCTCTTTTTGTGACATCATAGAAGCAGTAATTTCTAGCTCAAATAAACCAAATCTCAATTGTTCTTATTTCCTCAGCCTATGTAAATAAATAATTAAATCGCATGTAATTGCCATGTATTCATGTACACCAGCAATATATTATTGTAGCATCTGCTACCAAGCATTGATGTAGGTTAAATGATTCTCTTAAGCTTTGTGTGGTTAAAAAAGTTTTCAGGACACAAATCCAACATAGTAGCTAGGTTGATATAATACTTAAATGATTTTTCATTTTCCATTCAACATCAGCCAGGAAAATTGCATCTCAATTCTGACTACTAGATAGCACTACCCAGTTATGAGTGAGACCTCAAAAAACCAGCAGGAGAGAAAATTCAGTTCAAACTCATCCCTCTCACAGTATAAGAGCTACTACCTGAAATTAACACTGACTGAAATGGAAAAGCCATTCTGCCTATCATGGTGTGTGAAGAAATCATGCAACAAGAAATAATTCACCATCAGCATTATAACTGAGTGTTATTAGAGATAATAAAAAGAATCAAAGATCCATTTTTCCCAATGGAACTGATAGTAAACTGATATTTCAAATGTTATAATTGGAAATTAACCAAAAATGGTATTTTGTATGCAAAGAGCAGAAATAACAGACTAGCCATCCCTGAATACTTCCACCAAGATCTCATAAGAAGAGTGCATGAAGGGGGCCACCTTGGTATAATCCAAACCAAGAACATGTTCAATACTCATTATGTTACAATAGGAGTAAGATCTGCAGTAGTTGATGTCATTGATAAATGTTAGAAGTGCCTTTACAAAATGCTAGTCACTCCCTGAACAGAGGGCAGAACTTGAATGCTGACTGGCTGAGAGACCCAATGAAATTATCCATATGGATCTGGAACAGTTATCAAAGGATGATGATGGATTTCAGTATCTTTTAGTTATGGTAGATCACTTCACCAAATATGGCCAACTCATTCCTCTAAGCAGCATGATTGCTGAACAAGTAGTGGAAAGGATAGTAAAAGAATGGATTTTGAAGTTTGGACCCATGCAGAAATTACTCTCTGATGTTGGGCCCCAATTTGAAAATAATCGAATGCAAGCTTTAATGAAGGAATTGGAAATAATACTTGAGTTCACTACATCCTATCATTCCTAATCAAATAAATTAGTAGAGCAATTAAGAGGAATGATGCAGGCGAATTTGGTAAAGTGATCTATGATTGGTATTGAACTATTTGTTCAAGGAAAGCAGAAGATTGAAAAAGGAAGATGTTGAAAATTGGTGACAAAATCCTTCACCCATATTTTATAGCTACCTGCTGGGCTACTCATTTTGTATGAGACAATATATCAGAGGAAATGCAAAACAAGTTCCAATGGACCTACAATACCAAAAAGTTAACATGCTCTATCAATATGATCCTCTTTATTATGGATGCAAAACGTCAACCTAAATTAAACACAATCATATGTTACAACTCTAAGATGTGTGAAGGTTTAAGTAGACATTATTGGAGAAGCACCATACATACCTCTTTTGATGAGGATTTTAACATAAAACACTTATGTCAGTTCTTCAATAATGGGAAAGAGATTTAAAAATTCAAGTGTGTTAACCTAGATTTCCCTCATTTACTAGTAATTTACTTCTTTCATGTGAATGAAATCAAACATTATAACATAATGGAGCGCATAAAAATCACATATAGAATGGCTAAAGTGGAGAAAATACTACTTGTTATGTTCCTATGAGAGGTTCTATGACATGTTCATGAGGAGATTAAACAATTTACAAAGAAATTGTCAGATTAGGTCAAGGCTCCTTAGTCTGAAGTTTTTCAGATTATGCAACAAAGTGGTTACACAGCAAGACATTCATATACAAGTCACTACTAGGCCCAAATATGCTGAAGTTCACAGTTGGGAAGGAGTTCTCACAATTGAAATGATTAATTTTACTCAAAAAATAGTCTCAGGGCCATCTCTCCAACTATTGTTGAGAATTAAATTGAGCAAGGGGGGCATTTAGAATCACTTAGGGACTTTTAATCAATTTCATAATTTGTAAATAAGTCAACATGACATAACCATTTCTTTCAAGTTTAGTTTGCAAATCTATATTAATGTCCCCTCACTTTGGGGCTACATAGTAATATTGCTCAATTCAATTTGTGAGGAAACATGATCACTTGATTTTATGTTGTAAACAAAGGCAGGTAAATAACTACTATGTATTAAAACAAGAAACTATGTAAAAATGGTTCAATGGAGTTTATCTATGGTTACATATAGAGATAATAATCTTTTTTGTTTGAATGCAACACATACATGCACTGATAATTGTTTACACTGGGATGATATTGTACCATTGGTTAACATGAATGCATGGTAATTACATGCTACTGTTTAGTGAGCTGAGAGATAAGAAAACAACTGAGCTGTTTATTTTGTATTGAGCTAGATAATAAATTATGAGACAAATAGGGTAGCACTGATCAATCAAGTTATGAACTTCTCTTTCCATGGATAGCACTTTGGCTGGAAGCAATACAAATTGGTCATCCTGGATGTTTTTTAAACAGTTATGAGTTACATAGATGAATTACCAATGTTTTTATATATGTAAGCTTATATTAGAATTGGGGCTGTTACAATATGGTCACTTCTGCTGGGACAATTAGTTCCATAGTGTTAGTAGAGTTCCCAGCCCCTGATTCTACATGGTGATGCTGATGGGATCCTGAACTGTCACCAGATGCTTTTATGTTTTTAACTTGTTTTATTTCTGTCTTACTTGTGTAAGATGGGATGGATTTCCCCTGACTGTTATGCTTTTTTGGTTATGCAGATAATCCATAGCTTTCCCAACCACTATAATATCTGATCTTCTGTTCATATGTTGTAAATATATGCTGTTTTATATACATGGCTGCTCACTTATAAAATTTATTTATTTTTGGTCTGTTTGACTATTTGGTCACAATATGTTCCCATAGCAGAATAGTGCTGAAATTTGGCAGGATCATAGTTAAATATAGCTAAATACATAAACACCAGCCATATGCTTAATTAATATGTGAAATATATACAAACATTTACAGAACAGCTTATCAATCACAGAATGAAGTAGATAAAATATTGGTTTTTTTATTGAACTATATGTATATATCTAAGAAAATTGAAACAAAATTAAAATTACTTTTAATGATTCTTAAAATATTTCTAGAAAAATAAGGAAATGTATGACAAATTTTCTTTGAAATTAGACACATAGCAAGATAGGGATAATGGACTGCATGAATGATTTGAAGGTCAAGGAATAGAACTTAAATATGCTGTGACAGATTCAGTGGTCTGCCACACAATTTGTTAAAACCCATTCACTGAACATAGGCAACAGTCCTTAGGCTGCAATTTCTTCTTCTAACCACAAATATTCTTACATAAAACATACTGGGGTTTTTGCTTAATGGACGCACATAGCAGGGTGTAGACCAACAATGATTTATATTCCACATAAAATCTTTCAAATATTTGTTTAATTTGTGACACAGTTTGAAAAACAGCCATCAAACTCAATTTTTCCAAAAAAAATTTGGCACTTAAGCATAATTTCTCATATTAAGAAGTGGTGCAGTTTCTGTTAGATATAATAAAATTATGCATTGCAATTGATACATGCAATCATTGATTAAGTCATACCATTTATCAACACTTGTAACTGGAAATTAATCTCAATATATAAATTGTTTAAATTTTTGCAATCTAATACTTATATTGATGTGTGAATCACCAGAACAAAGACTTAGAATGCATTAAGTTCTTGTTAATGAACCTTTTATTTATCTAAGTGATTGCAATTAATTGCTTTTGGAAAATTGAAATGGGCTGAGTTGTTGTTGTGCTTTTGAGTTGAGTTTGAGTTACTGGTCTAAATTCAACTTTTGCATTTCAAGTTTAAGTTAAAATTTCTGAGTTTTTATAATAAATAATGAATTTGCAATTGATAAAAACTAAGATTTATAATTTATTTTTCAACTATTTTCAAGTGAATTCTTTATTGAGTTAGAGTATTAATGATTTTGATTCAAGGCTTTCCAAATGCATGTTGTGATCTCATTTGATTTCAAGTTCTTAAAATTCCAAGTACTTGAAAAATCTAAGGTACCCTGTGAAAACTATGGTTCTGGAGTATGCAAGACAACATTGATTTAGACATCAAATGAAGAAAATGATAAGAGCAAAATATAAATTTGATGATGTAAAATGGAATGAATAGGATGGATTATTGGTTGGTAATTTTTATCAACATATGAAATCTTGAAATTGACATAGGGAACCTTGAGATTCACATCACAAATCTTTATGATAATATGAACAACAATTTAGCATGACTGAGGTATACATATAAATTATATCAAAAGGGACATCAAAATTTATTTTTTGCAGTTATTTATAGTGTTGTAATTTAGATAAATATTATACTTGATTTTATAAAAATACTTAGATAAATATTTTAATGTAAATATGTGAAAATTTTTACTGACTCATCTATTGTTATTGATCTTCATACCTCATTCATCCTAAATTTTTGATAATATTGTCAGTTTGTTCGTTTCAAGATTTTGTATGTTGACAAAAAGTACAAACCTAGATTATTGGTTGGTACTTTTTATCAACATACGAAATCTTGAAACCAACATAGGGAACCTTGAGATCAACATAGCAAATCATTATGACAATATGAAAAAAATTTAGCATGAAAGAGGTATGAAGATCAATAACAATAGATGAGTCAGTAAAAATTTTCTCATATTTACATTAAAATATTTATCTGAGTCTTTGCTATGAAATCAAGTATAATATTTTATCATTTAGTCTAGATTACAACTCAATAAACAACTGCTAAAACTAAATTTTGATGTCTCTTTTAATATAATTGATACGTATATCTCATTCATGCTAAATTTTTTGTTCATATTGTCATAACGATTTGCTATGTCGATCTCAAGGTTCCCTATGTCGGTTTCAAGATTTCGTATGGTGATAAAAAGTACCAACCTGGATTATTCCATTAGACAAAAGATATATGGCCGAACATTGAATACCCTTCTTTAGAATTAGATTATAAGTTTTTTTAAACATATATACGTTTCTAATTAACATTTTACCAATTTATTAATTACTTTCATAAATATATTTTGGTATATAATGTGTCTGAAATCTAATTCCCTTTTCGCTGAAATTAGAACAAGATAGTGTGTTAACGTTTTCACTTGCAATTTCGAAGCAAATTCTAATCTGCTATAGCTATGAATTCTTTCATTATGAAGAGCAGAATCAATTTGAAGTTCAATACTCTGTTCAAAATTATTTTCCAATTAGATTCATAGCAAATAAATAATTTGTCTTAGCAATTAATTGGTCCATCTATTTATAAATTTCTTGATTTATATATAGGAACGCGTGAATTTTTTGACGCAAAACTATCCACTAATTATTTGATTTGATATTTTAGAGTATTGCTTCAGATCAACGTCTTAAACAAGTTTAATAAATTTCTCATCAATTATGCCATGTTTTAGTAACTACCGCTGGATCCTGTGAATGATTATAATAAATATAGAACCTCTTCAAACACTGATATCTTGCTTTAATTAAGTTAAAATGAGCATTTATATAGCTTGATTGCATATTCCAATGATATGGCAAGATTATTCATCAAATGATGTATCCTTTCAAGGAAGTTTACGTGATTACCGAAGCTTAGATTGTGAGATATACCAAATGAAATGAGCTTTTTAACTTTCATATTTCCGTTCAAATTCGGTAGATTTGGTTGACGACATAGAATAAGTCCTACAGGAATAAGTCCTACACGATTAAGTCCTACATGATTAAGTTGTTCATTAATAAACACAAATTAAAATGTATTGACAGCAAAATTTGAGAATTTTCTATAAATAAAAATAATGAGATTTATCTAAAGCGTGACCTATATAAGAAAGGGCCGCAGGTCGAGCTCTAATCTGTGCAGATCAATTTACGGTAATTTTTAATACATGTATAAATAATTAAGTTTTCCAGACGCACTTGAATTGTTGAATTTTTTTGTTTATTTGCTTTTTTGTTATTTTAAACAAATATTAATTATTAAATGTTTTCATAGTACAAATGTTCCCTTAAATATGATTTGTCTTGGTAAGCACAGCTGTGCATTATGTATGGACCATTGTAGGTTTATAGCGAATCTATGAATTTTTCCTTTTATTGCAACTGCTTTATTTAATATTTATACATAGTTTATTCCTTTCTGATTGCGTAATTAAGTAGAATTTAACTAGTCGAAGGATAACTAAATCAATGTTAATTAAAATATTTGCGGATTTGTATTGTGTGGAACACTACCATCTCCTATGGTAATATGCAGGTTCAACTCCTGTCGAGTCCTTATTTGCATAAATAAATTGAACAGCTTTTCAAACACATTTGAATTGCACCTATGACCTGTTATAGACGTGACACCACTACATTGTTCGTATATTATTTTGCCTTGACTGCATTACATTAATGTATAAATTTCGTGTAATTACCAAACTACAGCTCTCTTTCGAATTTTCGAAATTTAGCGAAATGCAAAAGAAACTTAAAGCGGCAATGAAAAAATTGATTTAATTATTGCAAAAAATCCAAACAAATAAAAATGATTAAATTTCAGAGAATTAAAATCATTAATAGTAATATTGTAGGATTTAATCATGTAGGACTTATTCCTGTATGACTTATTCTTGTATGACTTATTTATGTTCCCCGATTTGGTTCAGTCATTGGAAGCAAATGTCAAGTTCTTGTGATGCATGATAGTTTTATAGTTTTATAAATTTATTCCTTCCCAACCTTTTGCTATGTAGTCAAATTCTTCGTCATCGCCATGTCATGTAATCACAAATTGTACACTATTAAACAGGTAGGAATGAGATTGAGTTGATCAATAGCTTGACTTCATTGACTTCCACAATTGGCATTGGTTACTTTCGTGAGGAAGTAATTAATCACATCGACAATATTTGTACGAATGGAAGGAAATGTTTCTAGTTGCTTTATTGTCAAGTAGTTAAGAATTAATTCGAAGGCCTAGAAGGTCAGAAAATGAAGACATCATAGATTTCTAGAACGAATTGGTCTAATGGATATAGACCGTCTATTGTATATTGATTCTTTTTAGAATGAATCCCCAGTGATTTTCAATTCCCCAGTTAAATTTTATAGGCCAACTAAATTTTGCGGCTGGAAGATTTGTTTCAAGAGGAACTGTATTGATTTTAAAAGTTTTTATTACTTTAATTGTGGTGCTCATTGTATGTGCTGCTGCACGGTTAAGTCAGAATATCATTTTCAGTATTAGTAACTAGTGGAGCAGTTCTATGTTTGTAGAGAAATATATTCCAACAAATACTCTTTGGAATTCAAAATATATATCTTATTGAAGCAACCACTTTGTGTTGAAACTTTTGAACAAAGTTCTTCTTTTGTGGATTAGCCAATTTATGGGGAACATGTTTGTCCTTTTTAGCTTTTCCTGCTATTGTACCATGAGATGGTATTCTATTAATTGCATTTCAATTATATTCCATTGAAATGAAATGCTTGCGAAAATGACTTTGAATCTCACAACTAATTTCAAATTTAAACATTGTTTTTTAAGTTTACCTAAAAACGCGCCATTAAAATTGTGTAAGCAATGCAATCGTATTCTCTCATATCATGAACATAATATATATCCATATTCATATGAGCATTTATCCTGGTGAGGTTACAATCATGTCAGCATGCCAGTAGTTTTAATTATAAATGCGATACAATTAATGTTGGACACTTTAATTCCATTTTGCTGTCATAAATTTAGGCAATACATATATTATATAAAGTATATCCAGCTATTAACAGGTACTAAAATTAACTGAAAAATGAAAATTTTTGAATTAATTTATTTTATGATTCAAGATTAGTGTAGTGTTCAGGGTCAGTAATAAGTCACATTCTCTTTTTTGCTATCTACTTCGTGTAATCCTGTAAATATTTTTTCGAATATACTTTTTGCTATGTTGTTGCCAGAATAGCATAGTTTTCACAGTAATAGTACTTTCATAAAAATTCTTTAGACACAGAGCGGTGATCGTCTGTAGAATTTAATATGTTTTCGTAGACTTTTTGTTTTGAGTGCTTACTTAATCTTTTAGAATAAGCATAGCCAATGGCCCTACTTGTCTAAATGTGCCTTAGTGTGTTGAGCTAAACTGAGCGCTAATAAAATTCTAATTGTATTTCAATTACATATCTTTACAATGTCAAATTTTTACAAAACTCTTTTAACACTTTGGGAAACTGCTATTAATGTTTAAATACACATTAGTTCTATGTAGTATGGATCATTATTTTTGACCTTACATATTAAGAGTAAGAATTTTTGAATATTAATTGACAGTTTAATTTAGTCTACATTCAGTTTTCAAAAAGTTTGAAAATAAAGCTATCAATATATAATATAAGCAATTCTCTTCCTCCTTTAATTCAATTCAATTGAATTGGCTTTAATAAGTATAGACACATTGTTTAGCTCAAAATTAAATGCAGCGTTGTATAATCAAAATAAGCAATCCGAATTTCACTATTTAATAAATTTCGCTCAATAGTTCTAACCTTTATCTTTTTCCCTATCGCAATCAAATGACTAATTGTCTTTGCTTGCATGATTTTGAAATTAGCAATTTACTTTAATCCAAGAAATTTACTAATATAGTTATTGCTTTACTGATTGTTTTTGATTATGATGTGCCTTTAAAGAAACATTGATCTAAATCACAAATTTGATTTTATAAACAAAATTGTAACTGAGGCTACTAGTCGAATATTAGTTAGAGTGTGCATTTCGCTTCATTATGTTCTCATTCATGTAGTCAATAAATTATTTAATAAAATTGTTATTAACAGTATATCTAATTTTGCTATTTCACGTATTTTATGTTCAATGATGTAAAATAAAAGGATATTTTAATATTTTGCCAATAACATCCCTATATATATTTTTTTTCCTCACTTGTCTATAAATACAATTGTGAAGAATGCAATATTTCTTACATTGGAGGAAACTAAGGCCCATTTTATAACTAGGATCAATGAGCATCTATCAAGTCATCAAATGTCAGAAATATATATGCATCAACATCATGCTAGAAAGAACAATTTTAATATAATAATGAGAACACCCAAAACGAAGATTGCAGAAGTTTTAATAATTAAGAACTATAACATATATCAATTATTGAACAAGCAACAAAGTAATATGAGCATATTAAATTTATTCTAAGGGCATGAAAATTTAAACATCATTAAATTTTAGTTTAGTATATTGTAAATAT